>JABFPS010000026.1:0-16176 GCA_022817285.1 Neuroscelio doddi
GAATATAAAAAAGGCAACACAAAGTGATTTTGTTTCATGACAATGCACCATCACACAGAGCAAAACCGGTCAAGGAAACGACTGAGGCGCTTAGTTTGATAATACTTTCGCATGCGGCTTACTCACCAGACTTGGCTCCGTCCGATTACTACTTATTTGCATCGATAGGACACGCACTTGCTGAGCAGCGCTTCACTTCTTACGAAAATATACGAAAATGGCTCGATGACTGGTTTGCCTCAAAAGAGCAACAGTTTTTTTAGCGTGGCATCCACCAATTGTCAGAGAGATGAGAAAAATGTATAGCTAGCGATGGGCAATACTTCGAATAAAATAATTTTCATCATTTTCATACAATAAACGTGTTATACAATAATGCATACAATAATGGGTGTTCCCACCCTGGCCAATACACTGTTTTTAAGGTGTTTTAAACATACCTCAGTAAACATATATTATTACATCCCACAATTATTTAGATCAGCACATTTTGTACTAATTTTAAAATGTAACTAGTGTCTCAACAACTGTAGTTAGCACAAAAGCATGATGCTTTTAATGTTAATCAGTTTATGTCGGGGTAAGTTGTAATACTGATTTTTCATTAACAAACGTCAAAATGCCAATAGCATGTAGAAACAGTCATAACAGTAATTGTAATAGAATTACATTTGGATCATTATAATAATTTGTTAAGTCAATTACTACGCGTAGTAATTTTACCATGTTATTATATTTCATGCATTATATATTACATATGGAGATGCAATAGTATCATATAAGGGTTATGTATGTAACATATGTACCATACAGGATCGTCGATCTATATGAAATAATTTGTAATAAAAAAATTGTAATAAACCAATTAGTAATACATTTTTCATTTTTATGTTGTATAGGGTATAATAATAAGTTATTAAAAGTTTCGATTTAATTTTCAATACTGTTGAAGAATATTTAAGAAATAAATGTAAATGTCATATATGATAATGTATAATCATACACACAACAACATCGATTTTGTGAACATTTTTTTTAACAAAGCTTCATTTAAGCGAGAGAGACACTTTCTTTGATAAAATCGATGTCATTGTGTAATCATTTAATTTATTATTTCGAAAATATATAAGATAAATGTAACATTTATCGTATTATTCGAATTCACAGATAAGGAACGCACTTGAAGAATAGCGCCACGTAAAAAAATGGCGTGAATTGTCTGATCGACAAAAAAGGAGAATTATAGCTGAAGAAGTACACGCTGCTATAAATGCAAGATAATCATTAATCACTAATGAGCTATCATCTACTTCCAGAATGTGTAAGAAATTGAAACGCAAATAACCAATAACTGAAAATAATGTTTCTGAAAGTAATGAAAACCAGTAAACACTACACAATAATTATACAGAAAAGAGCGACAAGAAACTCTTTAAATGTAATTTAATGAGAAGTACTGTTGAAGTAAACGCAAACAAATCAATTCCTTGGACTGATTTAATTGATTTTAGAATTGGTGTGGTAAAAAGGTTACATAAACGTTCGTTGAAATGTATAAATAAAAATTTTTCACCACAGAAGATAAAACCTGGTATTAAAATGTATGCAATATTTAATAAGAAGGCATAAGACAAAAATTAATTACTTTATACGTGACCTTGCATATTTGAAAATAAAACAGAAAGTAACACACTCAACTGTAACGCCTTTATTACAAGTTTTAAGACGTCATGAATCATATAGTACGCACTTAACAACAAAATGCAAAAACATTATTACACACCCCTCGTAAGAAGTGCAAATTAGTGGAAGTATCGCCTGGATAATACATTCATTTTGGATTTCAATCGGGACTTGAGAAATATATACGTTGTACAGATAACATTTCTTCTCGACTACTTATTCAAATTGGAATAGATGGCTTACCGATGGTTAAAAGTAAATCTGTAGAGCTGTGGCCTATTTTAGTATCCGTTTATCCTAATGGACAAGTCTTCATCGTTGGATGTTACTGCGGTAGAGAGAAACCTACAGCTGCAAAAGAATTTTTACAACCATTTGTTGAAGATGTATGTAATCTTATAATACATGGTTGTATATTTAAAAATAAAACTATTCCGTGTAAAATATCTTCAATAATATGCGATTTACCAACAAAATCTTTTGTACTGGAAACTATTGGATATACTGGTTATTACAGTTGTTTCAAATGTAAAACACGAGGCAAGCATGTCAGTAGAAGAAATTTATTGCAAAAGAAGAACAGACAAGGAAATGCGTAGCGATATTGCTGATTACGTGGATGACAATGAAATTGATAACCGTTGGGACAAAAGTGCATTATGTAGTATACCAATCTTTAATTTAATCAATAACGTACCTCTTGATTACATGCATTTAATTTGTCTGGGCATTGTTAAAAGACTTACGTATTATTGAGTAAAAGGATGAAAAATTGATGCAGGACGTAGAGACCCTAAACATTTGAAAAAACATGAAATACGTGCTATGTCAACTTATTTAATCTCAATTGCAAAGTACATTCCAAAAGAATTTGCTCATAAGCAAGACGATCTCAGAAACTACATAAAATTTAAAGCAACTCAATTTCGATTCTTTCTACTGTATGCTGGTCCCGTCGCTTTTACAGTTATATTTCATGAAGTTACAGATATTGTGAAGCTGTTTCTGATACTTCATGTTGCGATTAGCACTATGTAGTTTTAAATCTGATGAAGAAGTGAAATATGCAGATAGTTTGTTAAAATACTTCATAAAAAGTTATATCAATATCTATGGAGAATCTGAAATATCACAAAATGTCCATAATCTACAGCACATTGCGCAAGATGTTATGAATCTAAGAATACCATTGAATTTATTCTCTGCTTTCAAGTACGAAAACTTTATGCGGCATATGAAACTGCTTGTTCGCAAATTTGAAAAACGTTTGACACAAATTCATAATGGAATGAGAGAAATTGAAGTGTTGGGAAATCATGATGAAATGAATACTACGAGAAAGTATACAAAAGTTATGAGTAAAAATTTCGATGGACCATTGCTTGAAGAATTTGAGGACCTGGTTACAAAAAACTTTAAAAGAACGATTTCATTTATACTACTACTGTTCCAAATAACTGTTGCATAATTAAGTTCGACATCGTACTTATTGAAAATTTTGTCTTTTCCAAAAGTGGAAAATTGTGAATTATTGGTCGACAGTATCACAATGTTACCGATCTTTATAACACTCCTTGTGACTCCAGCGTATTAGGTATTTACAAAGTAACAACCTTCTCGCCTCGTCAGTATTGGCCAGTATCTGCAATTGTTAACAAATGCGTTAGATTACCAGTTACACAAAAGAAACACACATTTGCAGTTTTTCCATTTCTCCACGGCGAAAGAACATTACTATTTCCATAAATATATGGGAATAGTAATGTTTTCTTTTTTTATACAAGGATAAATTGTAATAAGTTTAAGGTTCATTGTAAATGTATCTATCTGTGGCTTCCTGGAACAACCGTTACAGTTTAGATACAATTTCAAAACATAAGGTCGTAACAACAAAATAAATACAATTAAAAAATGTCCTTGAAGCAGCAAGTTAGATAAAGTACGATTATTCTTACAAGAAGTGTAATATATGTATGGTTAATAATTTTTTTTTAATAAAAAGTATTAAAAATGGACTTTTAGCAAAGTGAAAGAAATACATTTGATTATAAAATTTCATTGTCCATTGACAGACAATTATTATAAAGCAGCAATGAAATGTCAGCGTTTTCTTCGATATGCTAACAATTTTTATAATCAATGTTATAGTATGTAAAATTAATGAATGAACGGCAATTAACATTATATCAGTTGTATAATTATGTTATTGGTAAACGAACCGTACTAAAGAAATGAATATATATAATTGTTATATGTAATTATTTTGAAAGATAAACGAGTGAAATTTGAACGTATATGATGATAACTCATTACAGTATGCATCAACTTGTAATCACATTGTAATATTTTATATAAGAATGAAAATTCGGTTCTGTCGATAAAAAAATGACTTCGTTCATGCGCTACTGGAACAATTCATTTAATGTGATCATATATATTACAAATATACATAAATCTTAAATCTCATGGAAACTGATATACACACTGTGTTTTTTAATAATATATTTTTATGTAATATGTATTTCGATAAACAAAATACAATTAAGAATACGGTGATATATATTTATAACAATTACTAAATACTTACGTACAAGACCAAAAATGTACATTTTACTTCCCTAGGTACAAAGTGCTGCAGAATAATATTCATACATTTTTTCTATTTAATTATAAAATATTAATATGTACTATATCATTATCAGCACAAATTATTTATATTTTCTTTATACAATGTGCTTTATAGGCTTCAATACAATATATCTTTCTTTTTTTTACCATTAGCAAAATATGGGTTTCAGGACATAATTTAATGCGACACTTCACTACACTGACTAAAACTGAAATCACAATTTACTAAAATGCTACATATTGAGACTGTGTACTGTAACAAATGTTCCAAACTCGTATACGGATGCACCTACGCTCTCATAAGAAATACATTTCAAAATTGTACGGAAAACAGCGTAATTGGTATGCACGCAAGACAAGTAGAAACAACAAGAAGAAAGGAGACGCAATAGCGGCAAGCAACATATTCATACAAGCAATCCAATTGTGAGCGTTGATTGGCTCAAACATTTATCGTTGATTCATGTGTTTACCAATGAAATGATAAAGGAGCATAAAGTTTGCAACTACGCAGTTTCATCATATTTACAAACATTAAGTTAACGTGATCAAGGTTAAGTGAAACAAAATTGAACTATATTTTGACATTGATAGGCTTACTTCGGTTACATCGAAACGGACGTATTACAACGCTTTATATAATGGAAGTGATTTGTTTAATTAATTACTAGTTTTATTAATTTCGCTGAAATTGCAACCTATCATTTATCGTACATAGCCCGGCCTTGTGGGTATCATTTCACTACTTTGTAAATCATGTAAATAAACCATCAGTAAAAATTTACTAATGTATTGCATGAACAATAATGTACCGTTGAGAAGAATATAAAATATATTAAGCACATTTATGTATACATATTTATATAATAATGTACTTTTTTTATATTTTAATCTATTAAAATACAAAAGTAGATTTTATGTTATTTTATTGTAAATTAATAAATTTAAATATATATACGAATATTTCAGTTTATCATTGCACACAATTTATGTTATTGTAACGATTCCCACGTAAAATTATATTGGTATTTTTATTGCACAACTTTACGAATAAAATAATTCGAAAAGCATTTTTATATTTACAAAATTAATTAACTTACATTACAAAGTGCATAACGAGGCTCAGGCATTTCATTTGTAATATACTTTTCATTTTATATTCTTCAACCTGCATTTTCCTTAAAGGAATAAACAAAATATTTAATTATAAAAAAATATAATGTACTTAAGTAATTGTGATATTAATGTATTTCAAAAATATCTGTCAAATATATTATTGTATTTTATTTTAATTTTTTTGTTTACATTGAATAAAGAGTACCTGTAAGAAAATGTTTCATTTCATCAATCTGTATTTTTTCATTTTTACCAAATAACAATGAATAATTACAAATATTCTTTTAAGCTACATTTATGTCAAACAAATAATTAAATACGAGATTATACTTATTAATGACATGTAACTAGTAAATGGAAAAAAACAAAAATTGAATGACCATTTAACAAAAATGTTTGAAAAAGAACAAATCAGAATCCTTTTGCAGTGTTTTTGTACTATATTGTAAACGATTTTGTGTACGTTTAATACTTGTAGTTTTTAAATAATATACATTATTGTAAAATATAAAATTTGAAAATTGAAAAATTTTTCAATTTATTGTATTTGTTAGTTATCTATTATTTGAAAGTTTGTTTATTTATGTTTTTTCCAATCTTTTAATATTAAAAATGATATTTTACACTTTCAATACTTGTACATTATCCTTCACAATTGGCATTTTTGTAACATGCCGTAAACACAATTTGTACATAATACTACAAATATTGAAAAGGTCATGTTACATTGATTGCAAAAGTAATATATGAAGTATAAATACATTTTTCACTCACTATACAATTAAACCTTTCCATCTTAGGTAATGTTATTTCTTCAGTGTACATGAAATCATTAATGCAAGTATTGTAATCTATGAAATATTTTCCATAAATTCATTATTAGTATTTCCATTAACTCATTAATAATAAATCTCATTTAAAATGATTTTTTTTAATGTATATATTTTCACTTTTTTTATCTACAATGACTGCTGACCTCAGTCACGATTTTCTACTATAAGGATAATCATTTTATTAATTGTATTTTTAAAATTTGTATAGTTTCTTAATTATGAGTGGCGAGGGCACAAGAATCAACCGAGCATTTGTAGTGGCTTTAATACAAATTAGAGATATTGAAACATTGGAAGTAATTTCTTCCACATGGATATATGGCAAATCATGCTACCTTTCTGTATACAAAACCGTAGGAAAGAGAATGTCGGCTCTACGGAATGAAGAAATATGTGAAATGTGGACAGAAGCAGAGCTTTTGAGAGAATTTGGAAGATTTAGTAAGTACATAATTTAAATATTTTTATGAATATCCAAAAAATTGTAATTATATCCCTAATTGTAGCATAATAACAATGAAAATGAAATAATTAAAAAAAATATATATATTTGTTTCTTCAAATACGAAATACTCGTTATTTTTATTAACTAATAAAATAATTAACACTTGTATATTACTTATATTGTAGGTGATATACAAGAAGCGTTCAAAAATCGTAGAATAGCAGAATATGAATCAGATTTAAGTGAAATTGAAAATAAAGAAAGTAGAAAGAAACGTGCCAAAAAAACAATATGTAGTAGTAGCAACAGCGAAAATGATAAGCCGAAAAACAAAAGACGTAAGTATCTTGAGACATTACTAATTATACGTTTAATAAATATATTATACTTCACTAAGTTTCTTTGTATTAACTGCAGACAAATAGGTATTGTAATTTATTATTCGTTAATCATCAAAAATAATGAATAAAAATGTAATTAAAAAATGATCATCAATGCTGTACAAATTAATTGTACAATAATGATTATTCAAATAATAAGATGTAAAAAGTAGGGACAGTTGTTAAAAATCATTATGTTACGCAGAATGCCCATACGCAAGAATAAATATACTGTATGCAGATGAATAATTATTGTTTTGAAGTATTCTATTGAAATAACTTCATATATCCATGGGCGCATGTGTGAAATGTCTTATTTTTAAAAAATGGTTGAATAATGTTTTATTCCATTAGTTAATTTTTTGTTATTTTTATCAAAAATTATCGAACTTTTCACATATTACATATATACTAGGCAGTACTATGAACTTATTGAATTAAATGAAAAATTGAAATATTTATAATGTAAGGTTTGAATTGTTAAAAACATGTACTTATTGATTAATTTTTTTTGTATTTTGTAATACGTCTTCAGCTGCATTGTGATATTTTGAGCTTCAATTTTATCATAAAACATAAATCTACCTAAGTCGTTTTCTGCATCCGAAGACTCAATTTAATTGTTACATTGACCTTACTGTAGCTTCAGTGCATCTTAAATTATATTTTATTTGAATCTGATTTTTCTTTAATTGTGTTGAGCATACAGTTATCCTTCTTGTAGTAATACTTGCAGACCTCAATAGTATACTGCATTTTATTTTCAATATTGACGGTATTATTACATTAATGCATACTTATAATATCAGGAATAAAGGTACAGAGTAACAAACGAGTAATGTCACACAATGAAAACTGCACATAAAAGAAAACCTGTACTACCAATTTGTTAAAACGACGAAAATGAAGACAACAATCAGCATCATGTACCCTGTGGTAATGATAAGCTTCAAGACATGTAATATTAACAGCTGTAATATTTTTAAACATTTTTATATTGTTACAGTTGTAATGAGTAATAACTGTAATTATTCCGATAAGATTTTGGAATACTTACATTACAAATTCAATACGTGACAAACATTATAATGTTATTATTTGTTAATAAACGTAACAAATACGACTGTAAGGTTGGCATCCTCAACTGAAGTGAAAACAATTTGTCTTGTACTAAAATGTTATACCTACTATATAAAAATGATGTTTAAAAACCAGAAATAATATGCTTTATGTTTTTGTTTTGTTTTTTAAATAAAAATTTCATTTACAATTGGAGTGCTGGCTTCATGTACATTCATTGTTATTTTAATGATATTCTTAATTATGAAAGTATTCTTTTTCTAGGAAATGTTGATCACTGTGTTCATGATAAAAGTAACGTTCGCAATACTCGAAGAGTACTCTACGAGATACGTGAGTATTAATTTCATAATTACAATGTAAAGTATAAGTTAGAATTTTTACATTGCACACCTTCATTGCATACCGTATTTTGTTTACATTGTACCAATTTCGATAAAGTGTAATAATGTAAAATGACAAAATTAGGAAACGTTATAAAGTAATATAAAATAAACTTTTCCGATAAAAGAATGTAAAAAGTGTATGTTAACAGTTCACGACAATTCTCCATAGTATTCCAGTAGAACAATCTCGTTCATGGAACATTTCAATGTTTGCTTATGATTCCACGTCTATTGAGACGTTTGTAAAGTTTGCGGATGCATGGAAAGATGAAGTTTATATTATTGTGTTACAATATTGTTATATTGCAAAAATTGTTTATATTGTGAACAAAATTAAAGTAGCAAAAATCAGTGTTTTAAGTAAATAAAAGGTTCTGTGCAAAAGATTTTCCATGAAACAACTGTAATTTTTTTAAGAATAAAATTACGTTTTACAAGATTAAAATATGTTAATGAAATGATACAAATTAAATATTTTTATTCATCTGAAGACTGTACAAATGGCCCAGTAGACTGGAAATCATAACAAACATGAAGATGTTAGAAGATCGTTCCTGGAACATGGATATTCTATTGGGATATGATAAACGAAGTTCATTCTAAACCTTTCAAAACGAAGTTAATTACGAATACTTAAATGATGTTGAAATAATTATTTCATGTTAATAAGAAACATTTCATTTCATTGTTTTCATAATAAAAGTTACAGTTAATTTTTTTAAACACGGATGACATAATTAATTTCTATTTAAAAAAACGAAATAAAACATATTATAACCATAAAGAACCACATATGTGTTAAATTTACAGGGAACATTTTTTAATATTTGTGTAATGTAATTTATAGAAAATCAGCCTATAAGGAAAAAAAATGTAGAAGATTCGCCAAAAATTCCGTCCACTATTGTGAAAATGCGTAAGTATAATAAAATATATATATAAGTTCTTTTCCGTAAACTATGTACTAATTGAAAATTAATATGATATAAAGTAATATATAGATATGGTACATTGTTTATTATTCCCAAATTAAATGTAGATAATTATATAATTTAATGGAATTTAATTGTTTTAAATAGTAATGTTACATAAAATAAAATTTTATGTAATTTAATGCTGTATAGATTTACATATGTGTAAAATTTCTGAAATATAATGTAATGAAAATTTTCTTCTTAGGTTCATGTAACCCTTGTATATGTAAGTTTTTTTCAAGTGGCTTATATTGTTACAACACTATATAACAATGTAGCCAATTTTTCGGAAGGAAATTTTATTATACATAACGTCGAATAATTAACGTGGAATAAAATAAAGTACTTTATTTCAATTGGATGAAATTAATTTTTATTTGCCGAGTATTGCATAATAATTTTACACATAATGTTGTAGGGCGTAATCGTTGTGTGAACGAAGAAACTGAAAACGACGTTGCTACGAAATACAGAGTATCTGAAGGTTAGTTCAGTAGTCGTTTTTAAATCACATAGTAGTTAGGATGAAGTTGCACGTCCGTAAATTAAATAATGATAGGTTTAAAAAACTTCAAAACGTTTGTCGGATATAAACGTTTGTATTTGAATGTACGTTTTTTTTAATGCGTGTATTAACAAATTGTTGTACAATATATTAATTAATGAAAGTGATCACTATATAAATTAATAAAATTGATTTAGGAAATGAAAGAATTAATATACTAATTGTGTAAATAATATAGTGTTGTCACACGTACAGCATGTGCAAAAAAAATTCATTTTGAAGTGTATATTTTGTCAATAATAGTTAAATAAAAATTAAAAATGTATACAATTGTTAATGTAAGTTGTGGACTAATGCACACTTCATTTATAATACATAATTATTGACAAAACAAATAAAAAGTGTAAACATTTGTTAAGTAGGCATGTAATAATACAAACATTTGTTATATGAAATAAATAATAATTATCGTCACATTGATGTAGGAAACAATAATGGTTCTCAGATTACAAAAGCCAATGACAATAAAGACATGACGAAAAAAGTTCAAGGTTAGTATACTGAACAGGTAAAGATAAAAAAATATTTTATTAAAACGTAATAAGTTATTATGCATGTAATATAGTGGACATACACGTGATACTTAAAAAAAAAAATTTTCGTATGATACAAAAATTAACTTTTTAATAGAATTTCTTAATTATTAATATAATTAAAGCTGGTTTCTTTAACCGTGGATTTTTCTGATAGCAATTATTTTTACCAGTGTTTCGCTTACTTTGATGACAATTGCCCATTGTATGTTGTAAAATTTTTTTCTGTAGAAGACTTACTGTTCTGAGTATGTATCTGCAAATTCTTTTTTGCAGTCACATACATAAAATTTGTATCATTCTGACTTCGTTTAATATAATATTTTACATTATATTTTTAAAATATAATAATATGTATTTATTGCAGCTTTAGAACTTCATGTTCATAAAAGCTTAGTTGCTTCAAATGAAGCAAGATGAAATGCTTGATTTGTTAATTAATTTAACAAATAAAGATGGAAATGAAAGACATCACCAGAATGAAGACATTTTACACATAAAACACATGTTTCCAATGAAGCACATCGATGATGTTATAAATATTGAAGTTTTCTTGGAAAACGATAAAAACAAGAAAAATATCGTGAGTAAAGTAATGATAAAAAAAATTATGCATGTTATATTTTACAAAGAAGTATAATATCCGTTCAGTATTTTAGTATCATGTGCAGCGTTAATACATTACAGTGGGGAATAAATTGTATATAACACATATATATAACGTGTACCATTGTCATAACTTCATAATTATAAAAGTGCACTGAAACTAAGCGAATATCACGTAATGTAGTTGACATAGCGCGATCTTCGCGTAGTATCACTAACAGCGGTTGATTATACAGTTACATTAATGAGTCTATTTTTGTAGGAGGATTACATTAGCATTATTGGTGGTGATAGCATATGGTCTAAAGTAAGACGTATGTTACAACGTACCTTCGCCAACGAATTAGCGGTGGATTACAATTGGAGTGGCAGAAAGGATAAAAACAAAATAAAACATGCATTACAAAAAATGCCAATAATCAGTCTTATGAAAGGTAACATCAATATTAATTTTTTCAGTATAATAGAATATATGTTGCTACTTAAAAATAATAATTTGAAACGATTTAAAAAGCTACCGTTTAGAAATGGTTATTTAGAACCGGTCTGTGATACGAATAGGTTGCTTTAACAACGTATTGTAGTGTTATTCGTGCTTTAATTATTCTTTCAATATATATAAATAAAATTACGTTTGAAATTTCTATCATAAATGTACTGCAATTGTATGGGAAAAGTTTTCAATGTCATTATAACCATGTTTGTCGTTATTCAACTCCAATCAAAAATACATAGAAATAATTGACGATTCTTGTGACGTTTGAAATTTAATCGTTTATCAAAAGTTCGTAGTTGTTAAAAATACAACGTGAGACATGTACAAGAACTACGAAAAACAGTATTGTCGCTGGTCAGTAATGTACGTACACAAACACACTGGTAGATAAATTCCTGTTCGTAATTGTTATAGGCGTATCGCTAAACTAATAATTGTTCTAGGCATTGTAATTTTTACACCTCGAACAGCACACTGATGATAACACAAAGTATTAATAGTCGTTATTTTTTTGTCAAGATTCGATAGTGGCAGAAGTTCCAAAGTCTATCGAGTATGAAGTGGAACATTTAATAAAGAATTGGTTCAAACAAGCCGACGAAAGAATACGAAGGACACTTAAAAAAACAGAAATCCAACTTACCAACGATCAACAAAAGGAAGATGAAACAGTTGATATACAGTGAAATTGAAGCTAAACTCTTGTTGAGAAAATATTTTATATAAAAAATAATTTTTTTTTTCAATTTTGTTAACATGGCCTGTATAATAAATATTGTTAAATATTGATAGGCTATTTACCTTAAACAATAAAAATTGTTCATAAGAAATTGGTATTTTTTATTCAATAAATTGTTTAATGCAGTGTCCAGTATTGTAAATAATAAGAATCATTCAAAAATTGATTAAACCAATCCGTCAATCATTGTTATAAGTTTGAGGAATATATGAGACACTTAGTTGAACAATTTATCAAGTCCACTTAATCCTTAGTTGCAAATAATACCAAATACAATCATTTTATATCGGAAAACGCGTGTACTGAAACGAGGCAACTCGTAACTGAACAATATCCTAAAAAATCTACAATGTAAATTGAAAAACGTTCGTAGAACGTTCCTGGAACGTTTCTAAAATCTACAGAATTTTCTGAAAAATGCATTCTGAAACGTTCACGAAACGTTTCCGTAACCATCCAAACAAAAACGGTAAGTACGGCAATACGGTCCGTAGAACGTTTCAGTAACATTCACGGAATGTTCTCGGAACAACTTCAAAGCGGACATTTTTTCGTTTCCTGAACGTTTTCGGAACGTTATAGGAACGTTTCACATCAAAAAATTGGAACGTTCCAGGAACGTCCCGTAAACGTTTCGGTTCTGTTGGGGTTATTTGAAGGAAAAATTGTCTACCGAAATAACATTTCAGTTAAACACAGTGTATGGTGATGCCATTTCCTTCATTTTTAACGGTGAAAATGTAGACTGCTATGTTTAAATGTAGCCGAACAAGCATTGTTAATGAAGAATGCTTTGGACGTTCAGAAACAGCAACAACCGACGAAATGGTTGATGAAGTTAACCGAATCGTGATGAAAGATCGCCGATTTACCCTAAATAAAATAGCAAGCTGTTAGCATATCATCAGCACATGCATACACCATCCTACATGAATATTTAGGCATGAGGTAGTTTAGCACGCAATGGGTGTCGCATTTGCTAACTGTTGACTAAAAACGAGTTCAATTAACCATTTCTAAAACGGGTCTTGAATGGTTTAAACGCAATGAGAATGACTTTTTGCAGCGATTTGTGACTGTGGATGAGACTAGGGTTTTCTCTATACTCCAGAGACCAAAGAACGATCCAAATAATGGATTACAACAGATAAACCGACTTGGAAGGAAGTAAAAACAGCTCCGTAGATTCGGAATGTGATGACAACCGTCTTTTGGGATTTCCACGGGATCATTTTTATTGACTATCTGAAAAAAATGTAAACCATTCAAAACGAATACTATGCTGGTAGATTACAAATCTAAGCGTCAAAATCAAGACAAAACTTCCACATTTGGCCAAAAAGAAAGTTTTCTTCTACTAGGATAACACACCGAAAAAGAACATTATAAAAAAGAATCCGAATAAAACTTCTTTTCAGATTCGAAAACATTACTTTCACTACTCAGGATAACAATTGAGCGATTTGAAACTAAACCATTCCCTGATTCTCGATATCCCCACGAAATCATTTGTATTAAAATGAAAAGATCATACAAGTTATTCATCCTTCAGAAAATTTACTATTCATGGAGATTATATAAAAAATAGAGTGTTTTCCTAGCTTAGATATTGCAAATATGACGAATAAAAGTTTCAGATAACAGGGCGACGAAAAATACCATAAAGAAACATCCATCCTTTAAGACATGGAAAATTTTGACTCAGTCGCCTAAGTCCCAGAAGATTCTATTCATCTTATTTTTATCGGTGCTATGAAAAGATTAATTCATTTATAGTACTCAGGTTCGCTGTCTGTATGTGTGTTAACGAAACAAAACGTTGCAATCTTATCACAATATTTAGTGAGTATAGTCTTTTGTGCTATCCAAATTTCCTTAAAAACCACATGAAATTGAAAAGTATTCGATATGGAAAGAGACAGAGTTCTTTTATTTTTAATTATTGATATTCATACTTGATTTAGATATCAGTATTTTTGTAAATTTTTTAATACTTCATGTAGCTATTCGCTGACTTTGAAGTAATTTCGACAAGATAAATCTTCCGTATTTTATGCCAATGTTAAATTTCTTCGTAATGAACTTTGAAGATTGATACGGACAGGAAAATGTATCTAGTAATGTTTATGAACGTTTACACCTCGCGGATGATGCAGCAGTATTCAATCGTTTAGACAAATGTGATGCATTCCAATTCAAAAATTTCATGTGGCATTTAAAAGATTTATTACATAAGCTGAAATTACCCCTTGAGCAAATATTAAAGCGTTATTATGAAATTATGAATTTCAGAGAATATTTCTTGCACAGTAAAGAGAAAAGTTAGGTTTAAAACAACGGTATTACAAAAAATACATTCTTGATAAGTGTCATGAACATAAAATTTACAATACAGATTCCAAAATTTTATCCTCACTACTTCTATTAGGAATAACTGTTGTAAAATTGGCAACGCCATTATAAATGTTTAAAATGTCGTAATTCATGCGAATGGTCAAATGTGCGTGATTGGTTATAAATATAAAAATGTTCATGATTCCTACACATAGCCCTGTTAGTCATCGATACTCGATGTATATAAAGTATAAAAATTAAATAACAAAAAAACGTGGTCTATCGATGAAATTCGTGTTAAATTTGTAAAGTTACTTTTGCCTACCGATGCAGGAACTTTTATTGTACTTCTGTTATTATATACGGATGATCGAACCTAAATAATTGTACTTATACTTTAGATTAAAATTTACTGAAAGGACAGGTACCACTGTATATGTGCGTTTCATGTGTGTATCTTTTGATTTTTCGATTTGAACACACCATGCAATTTTTTTCCCTGAACGAATAACGTGGAAGGAAATTTGAAATCCTTTTTACATCTTTTTAATATGTAACCCGTTATTCACATCCATAGTGTATACAGGGAACATCTTACCTAGTAATAATCGTATTACTAAGATTATAGTAACAAAATAATCACCCATATTACGATCTCGCCGTATTGGTGACATCCAAATTATAACATGAATATATGGTGTCGTCGTATTGGTGACATCCGAGTGCAAAGGATTAAGACTTATAGTAAAAATATGAGCACCGCCTACCTCCAACAAACCAAGTCAAATTCGCCAACTTCGAAAAATTCAGTGCTTATTGGTGCTTCTACAATCTCCTTCATTCGACCCTTTTAAGAGTCACGTGAGAAAGATTGCAGAGTTATGGGACAAATTTTTTTGTTACGCAAAGCTCTAGCCCTGGTGCAAAGTACCAAACCAGAGCTCTGCGCACCCACAAGAAATCACAGGAAGACGCATTCGCCTGGTTCCGCAGAAATCAGCATATAAACGTTCGACCCTGTAAGAAAAGGTTAGTATTAGTAACTTTACTTAACCGCACAATTGATCAATTATTCCGAAAGGCTTACGGTGGTGCCAGATCATTCCAGGCCTTCCGACAAAAGCCCGGCTTTGCGGCCCAGAAACAAATGAAGAATGATCTATAAAGAGACCAAGCCTGCGGTAGGTAAACTAACTGCCCAACCTTATCCCTGTCCCGCGCTTTGTCCTTGTGAAGAATGACACTAGATTTGTCTCTAGTAATCAAGACTATCTACTGAAATCTGGACTCGCCACTTTGGTTTGGAGGACTTCCCAACAGAAGCTAGCAAACCTGCCGTATGCCTCCTGTTACAACATTAAATCTCTAACGTTTCCTA
>JABFPS010000027.1:0-16059 GCA_022817285.1 Neuroscelio doddi
TAAACTTCTAACATTCCATGTCCCTATTTTTAGGTTCCCACATTTCTTTCGCATGAATTTTCCCGAGGTAGTCCCCGCCCGGAGATCCGAATGGGAGACTATTTTACCTCCGGAATATTTTACCCCAGAAAAATCCATGGCTTTCTTTGCTGTTTCTTGATGTTGAATTTTTTCCGGAAAAGGTTCATCACACCTTTGTCCAACCCCCACGCTGGAGGACCACCCCTAACGGCTGTCCGCGACTGCTTATTTAATTCGCAGCTACCCTTCATATCTGAAGGCCGTATCCTCTATCCGCATACGGAGGACGCGCTGTGCAGTGGTGCTAGGGTCCCATATAACAGACTTAAACCACTAAATAAACTAGTTAAACCACAAAACAAACGTATTAAACCACTATACAAAGAGAAATATCGAAATTGCAAAGACAACTGCTTTTTATGGAAGCACAAATAAGATTGGCTATTTTTTCCAAAATCGATCGAATTACAGCAATGATTTCTCATATAAAAATAGGAAAACGTAGAAATATTTACAATATTGTTTAATATTGTAAAAAGTTTAGAATAAATGTTTATTTTTGGCGATCCTTAGCAAAACCACCTAAGATTACTTTCTGAAAATCTGGAGTGTAGATCTGTAGAGTTCCAAACCAAAAATTAAATTAAAAATATTTTTTTAATTGAAAAGTTCGAAATTCTACAGTTCAGTTTGTGTAACAGTTCATGAGTTATGTTAATTTTCAGCGATCCGACAGTTGATTTTGTTTACAAAACTAACAGCTGTTATTTCATCAAATTTTAGGCTGTAGTTCTGTGAAGATTCAAAACTAACATCAGATTATAGCTATTTTTTTAAGTTTAAAAACTTGTAAAATATACAGTTAACTTATTACATAATTAATAAAAACTGTTAATTATTGGCAATCTTAAAAAAAAAACAAATAAACCAGCTTTCTAGGAGTACAGATTGAGATTAAGTACAGTTCTAAGTTTCAAACCAATTATAGCAGTATCAATAATGCAAAAAAATTTGTATACGATTCAGTGATTAAATAATCAATTAAAATTGTTTATAATTTGCGATCCCAAACAAAATTATGCGAAGCTGTTTTGTTAACATCTTGGCTTTGAGATTTAATACTTGAAATGTCGAATTTTAAATTACAGGTACAGTTTTAGTGCAAATAACCTTGTTTTTCCTGTTTCTTGTTAATTAATTAATTAATTGTCATTTTTTGTAATTTGTGATAACAAATGAAAATATGTTAAGTTGTTTTACTAAAGTAATTCCTCCTAGATTTGACCTTCGAAATGTTAAATTTCATTTTACAGCTACGTTTTTCATAGAAAAAATCTTATTTAATTACTATTACGTAATTAATTAAATAATCATAATTAATTGCTGAATCTTTGTCGAAGGAAGTAGTAATACGTTATCTACATATCTGATATTTCATTAAAATTGTTATTTATTACTAACTGTTTTGTTTAATATAAACGGTTTATTGAATTTTGTTATTGAGTGCCCTGTGTAGCGCCTATTACTTTTACACGCGTTTCGTCCCTGCTCTAAGCTGCTAGGAGGCTATCTCAGGGGGCTAGTTTTCAGCTTCATTTTAAGTGTATTTGAACATAAAGTTTGAACAAATAATTTGAAAATATTATAGATACTTTTTTTAATTTACATACATTTCGTTACGAGACGAAACTGTTAAAAATGTCCAGTGGAAAACACCAAATAATATTCTTATAATAATGTAAATTCTATTTTTAATAATGTATTCATACGAAGAAATTTTGAATTTATTGATTTACATGAGATATTATACAAATAGAAATTTCTTTGATAGCTCTGTCATTTACACAAGTATAACATGGTCATCAATTATTACTGATACTTCGTCACAAATGTATTTTTATCATGCTTATATTTTATTTTTCAATCCAAACTAATATCACCACTATTTTTTTATACATGTACATACTTTGCTATTATTAATTCTTAATGTTTATTGTCAAATTCCCACACAAACACTAGTCCTCTGTTGAGGTTATATCTCACACGAGTAAACAACCATGCTGAGTTCATCGAGTATATCACTTTCCGTGCCGGTAAAGTATTTAATGGTGCATCATGTAAAATTCTGGTGTCCAGAGTATGAAAAGTTTTTATAAGACTGTAACAAACAATGAAAAAATTTTAATAAACTCTAACAAAAATTGTTTTTGTTTTTATGTAAAGTTGTTTATATACATTTTTTATATGATAAAAAATGTAACTGAATATACTTACTGAATATATTTTAAAGTATACTTTATATTTTTTATGAAAAGTATTGTCAAGCTTGAATTTCTTTCAAAAACAAGAAGCAAATTATATACACACTTATAATCTACGACATATTTCATTATTAGTAATTTTGGATATTTTTTTTTGTAAGAAAATGCATAATATTATTTATATTTTTTAGTACTCAAGTATACTATTTTAACGACCCTTACTTTTGAGAATAATGTCATTAATACATCGCAATTTTTGGTAATGAATAATTTTAGTGGATTTTTAGCAAAAAATTGTATCATGGTATACAACACTTTTATTCTTTTTGACATAGTGTACCACATAAAATTGTTACTGAAAGTATAATACATAAATTAATGTAAATTCAACTAGTTTTGTACAACTGAAGTATTATAATTACAAAAATCCGTTTCCCAAGATACATCACATTTAAAATAGGTTTATTAATTTTATTATTTTATATACATATTATTGACGAAATACTTGTGTAAAGTGGCTTATTTGATATACTTTAACTTGAAACATACAAAAATGCACGTCTTTTTCAAGACACCAAACAAATATTTACGCGGGGTGTTTGATAATTAAGGTAAATTACCGACAGATGGTAGCACTATGAACAAAATTCCCTATGCTTTATTTAGTCCCGTCCTTCAAAGTATTACATGGTAAGTTCCAGTTCACAGGACTGGAATGGTGCATAGTTTGTGTTTAGAACGTTCGTTAAAGAAGACGCTGTGTGTGATTTTCGCAAAATGGAAAAAACAGAATTTCATGCCGTTATCAAATTCAATGTTTTAAAAAGAAAAATAGCTACCCAAATCAAAACCAAATTAGACAAGGTTTTTGGCAAATCAGCACTTTCATTTAAAACAGTGCATTTGTGTGTTGTCGACTTTAGACATGTTCGAACAAGCTGCGAAGACGAACACTACTGCGGGCGCTCAAATGAGATGACAACAGACGAGATGATCGAAAAAATCCACAAAATGTTTATGGCCGATCGCAGAGTGAAGTTTCGCGAAATAGCTGAGATGGTAAGCATCTCAACTGAACGTGTGCACTTCTTATATGAGTATTTAGGAATGAACGAGTTTTGTGGGCGATGGGGACCGAGTTTGTTGTTGGACCAAAAATGCATTCGAGTGGATGATTTATCCGAATGTTTGGAGCTTTTTAAGCGGAATCTGAACGATTTTCTGCGTCGATTTATAATTTTAAACAAGATTTGGATCCACTATTATATACCTGAGACGAAAGAACACTCAAAACAGTGAACACAGAAAAGCAAAGTGGCACTGAAAAGGGCAAAGTCTGTGCCATTTTCTGGGAAGGTGTTGGCCACTGTTTTTTGAGATGCGCAGAGGATAATTTTTATCGATTGTCCGGAAAAAGGAAAAACACTTAACTGTGAATATTACACCGATATATTGCAACACTTGAGCGATATAATTAAAGAAAACCGGCGGCATTTGGCCAAGAAAAAAGTCCCTTTTCATCAGGACAGTGCATCAGCGTACACATCGGCTGTTGCAATGGCTAAAATTTATGAACTCGGATTCGAAATGTTACTGCATGAGCCCTATTCGATAGATTTGGAGCCCTGCGATTATCATCTCTTCCCAAACCTGAAAAAATGACTCGAAGGAAGGAAATTTTTTAGAAATAGTGAATTTATTGACGCTGAAAATAGCGATTTTGCAGAGCTGAACAGTGCATTTAATAAAAATAGTATAATAGCCTTTGAACAAATGAAGCTAAAGTTGACAGAAAAATCATTGAGAAAAAGACTGAATATGAGCAAATGAAAGAAATTGTTGAGAAAAACTGAGGAATTGTTAAAGAACATGTATGCAACATATCAGTGTTTCTTTCTTGTTTATAATTTTTTATCTATATAACTTTCAGCTGGAAATACCTTGTTAATTTCAGTTTCTTCTTGAACAATGTTGAGTAGGGAAGTGTATCAAACTAAAAGGAGACTATGTTGATAAATAAATATAATTTAAATTCAATAATTGATGTTTTCTTTCTCATTTACCTTAATTATCAAATAGCCCTTGTATAGTGTCATATGAACAAAAATGTATATATATATTGTCATGCAAATACTTTTATAATGAACCGAGAAAATATCGAGCTGAAATTAGCCGAAGATTGGTGGCAGAAAATAAGAATGACACTCATAATTAAGAGTAAGCAAATGAAAACTTAGGATAAGACAAATTTTCTATAATTTGCTTACTCTAATTTTACATTTTCTTATCCTTAATTATGATTATTTATAATTGTCATTCTTATTTTTTGTCATCAATCTTCGGCCAATCAGCTCAATGGAGAAAACTGTCACAGATCAATACATTATATTTAATAGATCGAAACTTTCATTCATAAGCATTTGACCTTCCATCATGAAAATACATAATGTTAATATATTTAGTGTGATATTTAAATAAATAGGAATCCTCGAAATGCTTATATAATTTAATACCTATAATAAAATAATTTGGAACATTAATAATACATTAAAAGTTGAAATTGTATTTCTGAAGTTTTGAAAAACATACATCATTAATACTAAATGTATAACTTATCATTAAATTCATCACGTTGGCTAATATTGGAAATCTATATACTGATTGCAAATATTTACCGTATCTGTAAATAAACACATAACATATGTTATTTTCATAATAAAAACTACTTTTTGGTGATTTTGAATAAAATTTTATAAGTCAGGGCAAAGATTGTTATTTGAGTTGATTGAATTTTGATGGAATGACCCTTGATACAAACTTGATTATGCTAATGTAATCTTTAATGTTTACACTTATTCGATAGTACATTTCATTTTCAATTTCTGAAGTTTCAAACACATTGAAAATATCTTTGTCTTCATTTAGTATTTGAAATTGATGCCTGAAATGTAATTTAGCAGTACATTGTAATAAACAATAAACAGTTTAACACATTGAGTGCTTAAGAGGATTTCGAACCTTTCTGTAGTACCATCCAAATTTCGCAATCAAAGTTTTTTTTACTTTTCGTATACAAATGAAGACCAAACATATCTACTCTTGAAGCTGATCAAAGCAGTTTAAAACCATAAGAACATGGTTTTGAAGATGGGAATATGAGAATGAAGAGATACTACAATGTTTTATCTTATAAAAGTTACTCAATTACAATTTCCTACTATTCTTGTTTCAAACTTCCAAACCGTATTTTTATAATTTTAAAATGTTCTAATTCATTTGAACAATTGGCTTTCAATTTTTTCTCGAGTATGAAAAACACTTAATTTTGTGTATTATGCAAAATTCTTCTCAAAACAAGGTTGATATCGTAGAAATTCATTGAAACATTTCGTCGGTTAGAGAAATCCTTTTAACACATTACGAGGTCCCATAAGGGAAAATGCATAAGCTCCTGGATTAAAACATTACTAAATACAAAATAGTTCAATTTGTCATCGATAGATGGCAATTACACCGATTATTCTTTTATCATGATAGATTCACAATCATATTTGTCATGAACGTAATGGTTTAGCATATTAATAATTAAACTTATTTTTGTTATTAAACATAGAAGGAAAACTATATTGCACACGCCAGAAGCACATTTGGATTCGTAGAAAAAACGTAGTACAGATGAAAGCATAGTGAGAATATACATTATATTATACACGGATTATACACGAATAAAGACAAATTTTTGTTGTTGATAAATTACCGTAAAATGGACAATCTACAAATCGCATTAATAATTAGATTAGTGTAAATGATGTTACTACCTACACTACATATTTGAAATAATGACGTATATATTAAAGAACTTGTTACAAAAAATACCATCTCCATTTGTAAATATAGCCTAGTTATCTGAGGTAATGTCAAGCGAAATCGTACGTGCTGAAGTAAATTACATTTTAATAACCTTATAAACAGGTAATTAATCACAGAGATAACTACAAAAGTTAGAAACAGTATTATTTTCTATTTTTTGTCAAGGTAGGCTGTTATAACAATATTTATTTTTTCATGAATGTACACTCCACTTCAATAATATGCGCATCAGTTGGATGAAGTTTTCGACATTGTGTACATTATTGGAGAGAATTACGGAAAAACACAAAATGTACTATTTTTATAATAGTCTATTATCTCATTCATTTTTATTAACAAAATATGCACAAATTTACCAGAATTTCTCAGATCTATATGTTTTAGATCTGAGCTATTATGGTAATGGTTGTGCAAGATGGGGCATGAATCGAAATCATAGCGACGACGTGACATAATTTGTTTTTTTTTGGTAATTTTCACAATTTGATGCCCTACTTGAATTGATGTATTAGCATTTAATCAAATTGTGTAAAAAAGCTGTCAAATATCTTACTCGTATGAATCACTACTAATATCTTGCCATGTCCAGTATGTTGCATTGCTATTTGCACGCAACATTTTTTACTCAACGATTGCCAAAAATATTTATTATCAAGAAATAGCCGCCTCAACTGAAACATAAGTTAATTTCTTCTCTTTCTGGTTATCCATAAAAAATGTCTGCATGTTAGAAAAGTGCAGGTCAACTACAGTCTGTCACATAAGAATGTATCCTCGATATTTTTTAAGTAATTAACTTATCATAAGTGAATATTTTATAGTTTGAATTTATACGTAACATACTATTACTCTTTTACGTTATCAATTATGATTTGGCAATTTATGCTACAAATTAATTTTTTATCATAAAAGGTAGAAAACGACGTTCAAATGTTTCGGATTTGCAGTAACAACTGTTTCAAGATATGTACACGTTTTTCTCGGAACTTCTGCTTCCCCATGTAAAATAGTTAAATATAATCTATATATACTCAATTTTATATATAACCATTATATATAAACTATATATACATTTTTTACAGCAGTCATAACTGCCCACACTTTTTCAATGGAAACTAAAATAGCCAGTCTAATATGGTGATGGAATTTTCCGTTTCGGGTCACTGTCTTTTTGGAATATAAAATATTTATTATCGTTGCTAAAGCACTTCTGCGAGGATCTTAAAAGACTTCTCCGATTCAATGTATTCATTTTACGCACATTTAAATTATCAGTAACATCCCCAAAAATAAGACTCATCAGTAAACGATTTATAATGACAGAATATTCACATTTATATTTTTTTTGGCTGAATAAGATTGTCCCTTACGCAAAGTTAGCGATTGACTTTTAGTATAAAGCTAAATACTCGCTTTATTCTGGTTAATTGTAAAAGTTCATTTCGCGTTTCGATTTGGCAAGTCATTAACGCTTTTCGATTCGTCATCGAGTGAAACTCGACTGTTTCACTTACTTTTATTTACCAACTCTTTTGACTTATGCATATATTTAATCGCCGATGCAAAAGACATTTTTCGTCCATTTGAGTAGGAACACAAAAAAATTGTTTAGAATACGTAGTATTTATATAGAAAAATATTATTTCTTCACAACAACACAAGCGATAATAAAAAGACTAAATCTGAAAAATCTCCTTTGCTCGGCATAACGTTTTTAGGACTATTCAAGGATACGCTCTTGTATGACTGACTATAAGTGATTTAGAAATTTCAAAATCACTTATGCGATTATATCTGCCTTTAAATATATTTTTATACCAAAAATAAAATTATACTTTTTTATGTTTCGGTTGCTTGCAAAGATCTGCCATAGGGAAATTGACAAATTTATTTTCTAGTTTGAAACCTTTCCCTGTGAGATATAAGGATAATATCTAAAGAGATTTTACACGGATCAGCATCTGTGTTATCGTTATATCTTAGTTGTGAAACATTATGTGCAGCTCTTAGTTGACCAGTTTATTTTTGTATTTGTGGAATCAGCAAGCAGTTTTATATATATATGCATATATAATGAACAAAACCATACTTTATAATTTATCATTATGCTATAAATCCATTTTGAAACAATAATAGTTGTACACACTAATAATTCATATTGTACATATGGTACACCCTCAAATTTTCTATCGTAGATTAACTCTATCTGTTTATACAAAAGTTGTTGTATATACAGTAAAATAAAATTCAATCAACAATACATCAAGAATATCTAGAAAATGTCTCGATATTCGTGTTATGTTTGGAGTGCAGATAAAATATACGTAATTTTAAATTATATTTCATTTGCGTACATCATAACACTGTTCAATTTATAAGAAATTGATAAATAAAAATGAATTGGTAAATATATTTATCAATTCATGTGCAAGTACTCATAATTAGGCAATACGAAAGTAACCACATTGATCAGCTTTAGTACATATAATGGGTAGTAAATATTTGTCTTATTCATATAATACTGTTGCGTCAGTCGCGCTCGTTCACGAACTTACGCGATGTCGACCGCGATCGCACAACGTTCCCGGATTTTCGTGCTTCTATGGAATAAGGTATTCGACACGTGTTTATGAAAATGAACAACAATTATTTATTATAACAATAATAATTACGTGATCGTTATTCACGTCGTTTGTTCTTTATGCAGAAGAAGGAAGAGACTTATACTCTGCGTTGTACAACAATGGCGCGCAAAAACACAATAACGCAATTATTGCAAAACAATTGTAACGGGATGGGCGTCCATCTTACAAAATGGCCGCCACCTTTTACGTGAGAGAGGGGGAGGGAAGAATCGCCCGGGCCAGATAATCTGTCCTGTCAACTCGGAATGAAACAAACTAATAATAAAAAAAACTATACTGCTTGGGCGCTAGCCAGTTTGCCCGAAACTGGAAAAGTCACGAAACGCGGGTCGAGTATCCTAGCCTGAGTTTCCCCTCGTTCCCTTCTCTGCCTGTCAGCACAGATCGAGGAGTGGCGGTGTAAGGAGGCGGACAGCGGTACACTCACTGACTTTATTAAAACAAACAGTTATTGTATCTTGCAAAACTCATCCGCAAATATCTTACAAAACTGGACATCACGGGGTAAGAGAGCGCGACACGAGATTGGCTTTTTCCGCGCGGGGAGTGCAAACCGATTCATTAAAATCATAGCTTATCTGGGGGCCCTTCGAGGTCCTTGTCCATCGACGTCCTCGCCTGGGCTGCTTGCTGAGGTCTCCTGTGACCTATTCCCGTCGTGGCTGCTTTCCCCTCGCTCTCCATCCTAGCCGGCCATTTCTTCCCTTGTCACTCCCGGCACCTCAATCCCCTCCCGCCCTCACTCACTGTTTCACGGGTCCGGGGATCGGGAATTCTGCTCCGACATTAACCCTTTTGGGGCAAACGGCACCCTTCCTGCCGCTCCGCGCAGGTTACTTTCAACGGGGGCCTCCCCGCGAGAAACAATGAGGAAGTCTTGAGGGAGGGAAATACGTGTTTTAACACCGGCCGGCACTGCGCCTTCTTCATGGTTTCGCGACCGCATCTACGTTTCTCGCACTGAAGTGATTCCCCAAACCAGTCTGGGTCGCTTCTCTTCGGCTTCGCGGACCGTAACCCGTAGTGTCTCCACACGGCACGACTTACTTTTCTTGCTACACGGCTTTCTACACGACCGTATCTTCTTGCACGTCGTAAACTTTTTTGTACAACAATGGCTGACCCTCGTGCTTCTTTTTCGGCTTACTCTTTTTCTAGCCGCACGAGCGCAGCACCTCCCGGCCTCACTCCTGTGACAGCAGTGTAGAATGGGCCTTCTTGGCCCTGCCCTCCCATTTTATACAACGTAACGGGATGGAAAATTCACTGCGTTACACAATGAAAACGTAATATTTATAAAAATTATACTTGTTATCGAATAAAATGTAAATCAATATTTGTTCTTTGAACCCTCGAAATTATCCTTGCACGTCCGATGTGTTTGACGGCTTGGATCAATCTGACAGTTTAAGAATCAGACAGTCAACTTCAATAATCTCTTCGTTATCCTTTTCGTGAAAATATTCGAAATCGCTGGTGTTTGGCAATGTCCGAATATTCAAGCGTCACGCACGCAACAATACTATTAAACGTTAACAATATAAATATCACTATTTTCCACTATTCAGCACTGTTGAACACTATTCACTATTGTATGTTATTCGATATTACCAACAACACTATTGACATTATTTAACACTGTTACATAATAATGACACAATTCGACGCGAATACTAGTGATTACGATGTAACACTGATCAAAAATAGATAATGCTCAAAAGTGTTTATTCATTAGAGTTTATTATTATTTCAACGTTGTTCTTGATGATTGTTTTGGTAGTAATAATTGCCACTTGAAAGTTCACTATAATATGATATATACGGACAACACTTTGATAAAATTTTCCCTTTAACTCACTCAAGTTTGTGAAGTACAAAAATACTTTTTCTCGATAAAAGACATATTTGATGGTAAAAAAGTAACGTTAAAATAATCTATTTTATTTATCATTTTTTGTGCATTGAACTTCATAACTGACTGACGTTGATAAATATACTTGTCAAAATATATTTTCCAAACATATGACACTTACGCTTGTAGAAATATTCGCAAATAATACAACTATAATACAGTATATCACCCATAAGTACTTTTCCAACATATAAAGAGGCCATACCCCCGAAATCATCAGGAATATTTTTGTAGTATGATAATATGAACTTTTAGTGAAGATATTCATTTTAAATGTTAATTTCCGAAATTAAGCAATGTAAATGCCAAATTAAGCTGCTTAATTGACAAAATGTATCAGCAAATATAATTATATTTTGAATCGCTTAATTTTATACAACCTAGTTTTATTTAAGTTTTACAAATTTCAAATAAATTAATAGTCTATATAATATCACATAGATGTAAATGGGTTTGCACTATGTTGAAACTTTGTATTAGTTACAAAACTATTATAAAAGAGTCATGACAATGAGAAATGCATAATTTAAGGGAAAATGATATTTAAGTTTGTTTTAAATTATATACATCATTTTTATTTTTAACTATTCTCAAGATATGTAAACTTATCTGTTATATTCAATAATTCGTTACCCAGATAAATGTTTATAATATTCTTTTCAATATTTCCTGTTTTTAATCATAAACTTCGTTTTTTTGCACCTTTCTAAGTACATATTCCAATGCAAAAGTGAAAAATAAAGGTGTAAGTGCACCTTTTTGCTTTAACACATTGTAAATTAAAAGTGTACTTAACAAATGATTGTTTATTTACACTCCTTCCTTTGTGTTACTTAACGTGAGGGATTCTAAAGAGATATGAGAAAATGAGACAGGTGATTATCTCAGATAGAGCGGGAAAAAGGGGGAATGACTACATGGGTTTCTATAAAAGGTTCAAATGAGCTAATAATATTTTATTTAAATCAGTTCGTTATCAAAGTTAATTTAAAATACGGGGAGGTTATCCGTCGTAGTGTGAAAGAGTATCGGCAATGGCCAAACACGCGTCGTGCGTAATTTAGTTAAGAGGATTCCGAATACCGATTTGAACTTTTAGTGAATTCCTGCCACATCGTCTACGTATTTTGTTTAAAATAAAAGTTTAGGTAACTTGCACTCGTAATTGACAACTACATGGATATTCTTTCACTTTTACACTATGACCATGTAAAATTTGAAGCTATTCCAAGAAGAAATAATAACATAAAACGAAAAGTAGTTTCTCAGATGATCAAGCCAAAGTCAAACCTAGTTGTAAAACGAGTTTTTATTTTACGCCGTTGTTTCTTTTTAGAATAGCTTCAAAGTTTACACGATGGTGGTATGTTAATAACAAAATGTACGTTTGGGCCTCATTCGTTTCTAAAAGTCATTAATACTTTTATATAAAGTACAGTTTGTCTAAGGTACAATAGTCAGTAAAGAAGGACTGTTGAATTCTCTGAAGTCATATGTTGGAGAAACGCTCCAATCACCGCTAAGACTCGTCTGGATCGATCTAGCGGCAACATTGCTTGGGCAATATTTTACCTTAGAAAGAACTGTTTTTACATGACTACTTATTCATTGTATTAGTATTTACCGATCATATATGAAGATCGTTTGTAAATGCTTGGCATAATACAGGTTATTATTATTATCGGCTCAACTATTCAAATTTCATATTTATTAACGCAAATTTCAATTCAGTTTTCGTAATAATTTTTCGTAATAATGTAAATGTTATTAAAATGCCTAAGTTATATTTGAGAAAACTAAATAATAACATTTTTTTTAACAAACAAAGTGGTATGAAGATTTAGAATAGAAAGTACGTAAGTATTTCAGAAACAACTTATTTAATGCTGGAATGAAACCAAATTAGGTTTAAAATATTTTTCAATTTCCTATTTTAGAATATTTTTCTAATTAGTTTACAAAATGTTACTTAGCATTTTTATTTATTATCATTGTACACATTTTGATTAGTAAGTAAATGTTAGAAAATATACAATTGAAATTATTCATTTTATAAATTATTTTCGAACATAAATTGATATCCGTTTTAAAATTTCAATTCTAATTACATTGGCGTATTTTGCAATAAATGACATTATTTTATAATAACTAGATACGAGATATTTTATATAAACATTGGAAAATATTTTAATAATTTATTATTATTGTTTAAAAGTGTTTATACATTGGTAATTTATTTTTATTTGTTCTTGTTTGCAAAGTATGTGACGCTTCTTGCCAGGCATGAAAATCTTTCCAAATACATATGGACTTCCTTCTTGTACTACAATATTTCAAATTAATAAACAGTCCTTTATGATACATTTTATTACAGAAAATAATTCATTTTTAATGTCCGTTTCCATAGAATTCTATATTGTATAATAAGGTCGCGATTGAGAATACTAGTTTCAATATCTTGATAAACAGAAAACCAATTTGTAATGACAAATAATATGTATTAACACATATACATATATTTATACTATTATTATAGGTTTCGTAGATATTTTTCTGTAGTTTACTTTTTAAGACAATTAATATTAGTTACGATTTACTTACATTAAGACAAGTTAGATTACATAAATCAAAAAAGCTTCCAACAGTAAAACTAACCGATTGTTGAAATTTTAAGATCACGAATATGTATATTTTGTTCATTTCTTTGATCGCATAATACCAGTTTATATTACAGCTATAGAAATGTAATAACAAAAGTAAGAATATAATTATTATTAATAGTACATTGTTTAATAAGTGTTTTTGTTGTTAAAAGTAAAAAATAAGCGATGTAAGGCACATTTTTAAATATATACGAGGTATACATTTAAAAATTATTCATTGAAAAATCGTATATAAAATTGTACCAGTCAATTGAATTTCGATAAACTAATATTCGTTTATGGGCCTGAAATTCTAAACGTTGCAAATTTTACAAAAAAAAATGCTTTTCAATGTAAGATTTACGTGACGTATAGAATTATTAATACAAATTGTAAAAGTATATGACGTTTGAAACAGAAATATCTACTGCTATGTTGTTTTTGCGTAAGATAATGGTATGTGTGACCATTTGTTTTATAAGCGTTGAGGTAATTGTAGGTGTGGATTATATTCGAAAAATATTCTTTCGATTTAGTGGCACAACTTCACTGAACGTTATTAATAAATCTAGGTCTGAACGTGCAGTGGACTTTCGAAGATATAACTCTAGGAAATATCACATTGTGAGGGAAAGGCAGGAGAATGATTCTCCCACTCGATTCTTTATGGCAGTGGTGGGAGCGGCAGATGGCTGCAGAGGCGTGACCGCAACGCACGTATACAAAAAGTAGAGGACATTCTGAGATATCGCACTGCATATCTTCGGAAATCCACTGCAGTGTATCGAAGAGCTGTAAATATTTGTAGTAAAACTTGGAGATGTAAAACATTACAATATTACTAATCGGTAGAATAATTTCATTTATATTTATAATAGAGAAACTTAAGGTCAAAACGGAAAGAGTCACGTTCTAAAAATGACAAAATTTTAATATAAGTTTCTATTGTAATAAAAATAACATTTATCTTAATGGGCTACATTTCAACGATTACCATAATTTAAATGGGTTAAAGCGACATTCTATACGAATTCACTAGTTAATAATTATTTAAATGCTTTTATATAAAATCATTTTTACATGTGTTTGTAGCTTATTGGGTATTATAATTACATTTAGTTGTGATAATTAGTTAAGATATTTTTTGAAGTAAAATATTTAACTCTTTCTTTATAAGATTTCAAATTATTTATGTTACATCGTTGTATTTAATCTTTCATTTGCATTTATCAGTTTTTGTCCAGTGTCCATAAAAGCTTGAATATTTATAAAATTGATTAGAAATCCTGATAGAATAATATTCTTACATTGTAATAGTGATATAGACTTTATATTGTCTAACTGTAATGAAAGTACATATGTATCATATTTAATACATTATATTTAATAAAATGTTTTCTATTACTTCATTTATTATTATTTACATCCTTTTCAAAAAGATTTTTTATGGTATATTTTTATATAAGCAATACTTCTTATTGAGCTGAAACTGGCACAAAATAGCTAGTTTAAGATAGAAGTAGTGAGTTTAGCAGAAACATTAATATACAAGGAAATAATTTTTATAGTTTTTTTCAATAAAATTTTATAAATATAGTTACCAAAAAATGTAGAAACAGATAATAATGCTACTCAAGACCCAATATAAATTTAATACGCTGAAGAGAAATTATTATAACAAAAAGCAATACAAAAAAAAAACAAAATGAAAATTGACAAGTTGAAAATTAAATACATGTAACTAATTATTAAACAAATGTTTAAAGCAAGAAACAACGCACCATAACCATATATAAATAAAGAATAAAAATAAAAATACTATTTGATATAAATAAATTATTTAAACAATTAAATACCCGACTCGTAAAAAATCAATACTTGTATCTTTTTTCTCAGCAAATGAAACTGATTCATTTAGAATGTTCACAATATATGTAAATTTAATAATTTGTTACTAATTATAATGTTCGTCATTTAATTTTGTTAGTGGCAGAATTTATATTTAACAATAAATTATTAAATTTGCATTCTCGTCAAGTTTCCAGGCGAATTAATTTCATTTGCTAACATCTAGAGAAAAAATACAAGTAATGATTTTTTACAAGTCTTACAATACTTTTGGTAATTGTGTTTATAAGATTTTATTGAAAAAAAAATTATTTTCTCGTATATTTATGATTGCTCTGTTCCTTCCATTCATGTTTTGTGCTTATTATTTTATACTAGTTTCAACTTCATATACATATAAGTTGCTTATTCATTATTCATAGCCAACATTTCGATCTTCGAATACGATTCTCTTCAGGACTAACTACAATAGAATTGTGCATACAATTATAAATTAACGTAACAAATTTAATTAAAAATTACTAAATTCATATAAAAGGCTACACGTACATTCGATTGTGAATTTCCATAATGTAATAAATCGAAAATGATGAATTCGATTCATACGTTATAACAAATTATTAGTTAAAAAATTGTCAATTAAAAACATCTGTTGCTCACTTCATTAAAAAAAATAAAATAAAGATAAAGCTATCCCAGTAGAAAGCTATGAAAGCTTATTGGGGTATAGATAGTAAGGCATCTACATTTCTAGATCACGGCACTAGATGGGGTGAAGTGATCAGCTTCACGCCCGGCCGGCTTTATCCCCGGAGAAAATCCCCGGTACTCATTTCTATTCGAAGCTGAGTGAACTCCGG
>JABFPS010000028.1:0-15296 GCA_022817285.1 Neuroscelio doddi
GGTTTTATATAAAGTTAGAACCTGGTAGCTATGTAGACGACGATGATATAGATTCGATTATAAAAGGTTTATATAAAACAAAGTTGTTTGCTAGTGTTAACGCTTATATCGATGATAAAAAAAATTTGGTAATAAAAATTCAAGAAAATCCACTAATTAACAAGGTAATATTAAAGGGTAATAAGTTATTTAACAGCAAAGAGCTGCTAAATAATGTAATTCAGTCAAAATCGCTAACTATTTTCACTGAAACAAAATTGCAAAACGATTTAATGAATTTAATCACTGCTTATAGAAATAACGGTAAGGTTGGTGTTAACGTTGCATATGAGCTGAATAAGCTTGATAGTAATAGGGTCAATCTAATTTTTAAAATAAAAGAAGGTAAAACCTCTAAAATTAAGGATATAAGATTTATAGGTAACAAAAACTTTTCTGAAAACGAGCTAGAGCAAGCTATTAAAGTGCATAGTAATGACATATTCAGTAAGTTATTTAGAGCCATGTTTAAGGGCGGAACTCGTTATTCACCACAGCATTTATTGATTAACACAGAATTGCTCGATCGTTTTTATTCATCTAAAGGATATATTCAAAATAATATTCAACCGATTGTTGAGGTTGATAATAATAATCAGATAGAGTTGACTTTTTTGATTGACGAAGGACAGCAATATTTATTTGGAAATAATGAGGTTAATATTGAAACTGAAATTCAGGATTTAAGCCTAAAAGAAGAAATATTGGACTTTATAACAGAGGAAAACGATAAAGTATTTAATAGAGTTAAAATTAATAATACAGTAGAAAAAATAAACAAGTATTTAAATGAGAAAGGATATATATTTGCAAAAGTTAATCCAGAGTATGCACAACGTGACAATGTTGTGGATGTAACTTACAAAGTGCTGCCGGGTAAAAAGATTTATATAAATCAAATTACAATTGATGGTAACGATCGCACTTTGGATAAGGTGATCAGAAGTAAGCTAAGTATAGCAGAAGGTGATGCGTACAATATATCTGAGATTCAAAAATCACGTAAAAAACTAATGAGTAGTGATTTTTTTGAAACAGTGAAAGTAAATAGTTACGCAGTTAATGACAATGCAGTAAATCTTGACTTAAATGTTAAAGAAAAAAGAACTGCCTCATTATCTTTAGCAGGAGGTATGTCCTTTCCTGGCGGAGCATTTGTAAAAACTGATTTCACAGATCGTAATTTATTTGGTAGTGGTAAAGAGCTCTCTTTTGCTCTTGAAAAAAATAAATATTCACTTTCTACTAATGTAGAGGTTGTTGAAAATAATTTTAACGATTCTGATACATCACTAGGTGTGGGCGTATTTTATGAAAAACAAGATAAACCACACACTAGCTTCGACAGTTGTGACATGGGATTTTCAACAAAATTATCATACAAAGTTATAGAAAACTTAACTAATTCCATTCGCTACTCTTACAAGTATAACCGTATACACATGGATAATAAGGGTGGAAAAGACAATGACATCTCTGATATAATAAAGGGGCAAGGAGGTGAACATCAGATTTCATCGGTAGGATACACATTGGCATATAATAAACTGGATAATCTTTATGCTCCAAAAGAAGGATATTTATTGCGTATAAGTCAGGATATTTCAGGATTGGGAGGGAATGTAAACTTCCTAAAATCTGAGTTCTTGTCTTTTTACACGCATCCTATATTAAGTGAAATTGACGATAGCATAATACTGCGCTTTAAGATGGCGGCAGGTCATATTTTTTCTTATACCGATGAAGATTTAAACATTGGCCAGCACTTTTTTAAAGGGGGTAATGAGATTAGAGGGTTTGATCTTTCTGGTATCGGACCAAGAGCAATAGACAACAATAAAAGCTCGTTAGGAGGCAAAACTTATTTTAATTTAACACAGCAAGTAGATTTCCCACTACCAAAACTATATGACTATGCTGGTATCAAAGGCTCATTATTTGTTGACTATGCAACACTTTTTGGCTTAGATGATAAAAATGAGAAATATAAAGATCCATATAATGATAGTAAGCTTATAAGAGTGTCACCAGGTTTTGGCTTTTCAATGCCTTCTCCTTTTGGTAGACTTAGATTAGATTTTGGGTTTCCTTTAGTAAAGGAATCTTATGATATAATACCATCACCAAATGTTAAATTTTCTATTGAAGCGGGGATTTGAATGAAATATATACAGTTATTTATATCAGTTATTGGCTTAATTATTTCCTTATTTGTGGGGTATAAGTTTGCAGGATATCAACCTCAGAACACAAAGGCTGCCATTATTGATAGTGATAAAGTTATCAATGAATCTCTTGCTCTGCAAAACATACAACAACAAATAAAGGAGCAGAATTCTAGATTACAACAAGAATTTGAAAGTGAGTTAGAAAAACTTAAGCCATCAAAAGAAGAATTTGAACTTTTGTCAGAAGAAGCAAAAAAGGAAAAGACAGAACAGTTTAATAAGCATACTGTAAATGCTAGAGATGCTTACGCTAAAAAAATGTTGTATTTAGAAGAAAGTTATAGAGATGCAGTAGAGAGTGTTTTTAACAAGATAAAAGAAGTTGCTAAAAAAACGGCAGAAAAAGACAACATAGATTTGGTACTATTTATTTCAAAAAAGAACCAAGTTTTATACTCTATGGATGAAGTTGATTTATCGGATATGGTATTAAACAATATAAACAAGGAAATACCTGAATTTGCTTTAAAAGGCATTGAGTAGGCTTATGCAATTTAATATCAGTGATATTATAAAAATACTACCACATTCTTATCCGTTTCTCTTAGTAGATAGGGTTATAGAGTGTGATCCTGGTAAAAGTATAAAAGCAATCAAAAATGTGACTTTCAATGAGCCATTTTTTATTGGCCACTTCCCTGGTCATCCGATAATGCCAGGGGTCTTGATAATTGAATCTCTAGCTCAGGCATCTGCTATATGTGTTCTTGGTAAAGAAAGTCAAGGTACAATAGAAAACAAAGCTATTTACTTTATGTCTATTGAAAATGCAAAATTCAGAAAGCCAGTCACTCCAGGGGACACACTGATTCTGCAAGCTAATGTTAAAAACGCACGTTTAAGTGCATGTAAATTTGAGTGTATTGCATGTGTTGGTGAAGAAAAGGTTGCAGAAGCAACGATTTTAGCTATGCTACAAAATACGTAATATACAAAAGACAGTGTGCATACTGTATAATGCAGCTTAATATCTCATTTTCAAATTTATATACTCGCAGTGGATTAATAAAATTGGATGAGACATTTTTGAATTATATTAAATCATGTGATGAAAGCTTGTTTTGTTCATTAATTGAAGCAAGGGAAAATCAGATTGGTGATAGCCAGTTAATAATAGACCTCTCATATTTATTTGACGAGTTCATTGCAAAACTTTTCAACATTGAAAAAGAAATAGAAGAGCTAAAGAAAAAACACAATGACTTTGCTGTGATATATAAATGCAAAAGGTTATTTGTCCAACGCTACGCATTGAAGAAATACATTAATGTGGCGAATATAGATATTACTAACAAACTAAGTCATTTTCTCACTTTGCCAACAACAGAAAAAAATTTTGCCGAGCAGGTGATGCATTGGTTTGAAGATAAAGAAAATCACAAAGAAGAAATAGAACTTGCGGCACAATATGCAGTGTGGAGAGTAAAAAATAAACAGAGTATATTATTCAGTATTCATAAAAAAATCGACCACGAAAACCTCATGCCATTTTCTAAAAAAGAAGTGGACAAAGTTGAAGTGCTGTATTCAAATGAAGTAAAAAGACGATATGGTTTTGATCTAACAAGCAAAAAGGTGAGTTTGAACAAAGCATTAGATAACGCTCACTACTGCATATTCTGTCATAAGCAAAATAAGGACAGCTGCTCAAAGGGGCTAATTAATAACGACAATACTTTTAAACAGTCCCCACTAAAAGTTGAACTGCATGGCTGTCCACTAGAACAGAAAATATCAGAAATGAATCTGGTGAAAAGCGAAGGTTACAGCATAGCAAGCCTTGCAATTGTGATGATAGATAACCCATTATGTGCGGCTACTGGGCACAGAATATGCAATGACTGCATGAACTCGTGCATATATCAGAAACAAGAACCCGTGAATGTGCCAATGATTGAAACAAGGATTTTGGATGATGTGCTTAGTTTACCGTACGGATTTGAAATATATTCTCTGCTCAGCCGTTGGAATCCTTTAAATTTTCAGCGTTCATTGCCAAGAGAAAACACCGGAAAAAACGTTCTAGTTGTAGGCCTTGGTCCTGCTGGTTTTAATTTAGCTCATCATTTGTTGAATGATGGGCATAACGTTATCGCCATTGATGGACTAAAGATTGAACCTTTAATCGATAATTTCCAGCTAATTAAAGATTTTGAACACGAAAAATTGAGTGAACGCACGGCAGGTGGGTTTGGTGGAGTGGCAGAATATGGCATTACTTCTAGGTGGGATAAAAATTACTTAAAGATTATTAGATTACTGCTGGAAAGACGTGAGAATTTCGTACTTTATGGGGGCATTCGTTTTGGTGGCACGATTAATGTTGATGACGCGTTCAACTTGGGTTTTGATCACATCGCTCTAGCACTTGGCTCTGGCAAGCCACGAATGATCAAAATAAAGAATATACTAGCTCGTGGAGTGCGTATGGCATCTGACTTTCTTATGTCGTTACAACTGACTGGCGCTCTTAAATTTGATTCTATAGCAAATCTGCAAGTTCGTATGCCGATAGTTGTCATAGGTGCGGGGCTTACTGCGATTGACACTGCCACTGAAGCTTTAGCGTATTATCCAATTCAAGTAGAAAAATTTCTTCTTCGTTATGAGATATTAGTTGATAAGTATGGAAAGGACTGTGTTGAAAAAGATTGGACAGAAGAAGAGCACGAAATTGCGAATGAGCTCATATCGCACGCACAGTTGATCCAAGCAGAGCAAGAGTTAGCAAAAAAAGAGAGTAGAGAAATAAAAATATTAGAGTTAATGCAGAGTTTGGGGGGAGTGAAAGTTGTATATAGAAAAGAGCTAAAAGATTCGCCAAGTTATCGATTAAATAGCGAAGAGGTGCAAAATGCACTGTCAGAAGGGATTTACTTTATTGAAAACTTAGAGCCAGTTGAAGTTGTGACGGATAAATATAACCATGCTGAATCAATAAAACTAATAGACACAAAATCCGGCGAAATCAAATGCATGAAAGCACGTTCTATTTTTATAGCAGCAGGTACTGAGCCAAATACAGTTATTGCAACAGAAGATAAAAAGCATTTTAAATTAAGTAATGGGTATTTTACTCATTTGAATTCATCAGGAAAAGAAATAGATCCAATATTTTCCCCTAAGATGCAGAATAAAGACAGGATATTAGTATATAAGCAAGGCAATAAAACAATTAGCTTTTTTGGTGATCTTCATCCTTCGTATAGCGGCAGCGTCGTGAAAGCTATGGCAAGCGCTAAGAATGGTTATCCTATCATTTCTCAGCTTTTGAATAGAGTTAATAGCTTCATTTCTGTCACTCCAGCTAGAATCTCGGAGTCATATGCACAATTGTATGAATGTTGTAATGTAAGAGTAACTTTCACCAAAAAAGATGTCATCCCAGTTCCCAGACACTGGGATCCAGAAAACTTAATTTTAAGTGAGTATGCCAGGTGGTTGTATAATAAGAACTGGATTCCAGTGTCAGCTACTTGCATGACACCACCTGCTATGCGAATTACCTACAAATTGCAGCATTTGTACACTAAAGTGCTACGCGCTGGAATAATGTCAGAACACCTGGCTAATAAAGAATTTTTCAATAAAATCAAAGAGCAATTCACTGCAAAGGTTATAAAAGTTCAATATTTAACAGACAAAGTTGTGGAAATAGTGATCAAAGCACCACTTGCGGCAAAGAATTTTAAACCTGGACAATTCTTTAGGTTGCAAAATTTTGAAACCAATAGCAGAAAAGCCAATAATACAAACCTTGCTATGGAAGGTATAGCAGTAACCGGCACTGAAGTAGACAAAAAAAAAGGAATTATTTCCACTATTGTGCTTGAAACTGGCGGTTCCACTAATTTATGTAAATGTTTTAAAGAAGGTGAACAAGTAATTCTTATGGGTCCAACTGGCAGACCTACTGAGGTTTACTAAGTCTGGATATTAAAGTGATGCCAAATTTTATTTCAAAAAGTAAATAATTTACTAACGCTCGTGCACAAATTAAAATAAATTATGCACGAGTGTAGCATTGTGAATTAAGAATGCTATATTAAAGCTTACCTCACTATTAAAGCTATCGGTCAGATTAGATTAAAAACCTAATCTGACCGGTTTCTCTATAACCCTCTAAACTCTGATATAATTATATGATAATTAGTTTAATTAGTGGTTAATATGCAAATTGATTTTATTCATATATTGAGATAGCATAAACCATATTGGTTTAAATTATTGTGCAACTTTATAAATCGTCACTGTTACTTCTACTGACTGTATTAATAGTTATAGTCCTAAAATTACCTGAAAATTTGAGCATTGCAGTAAATTGGTCTCTCCCAATTCTGGATTTTGATTTATCTTTTCGTATCATACTAATATCTTTTTTATCAGTTGCATTTTTAGCTGTTCTACCAGCACAAAATTTGACTTTTTCAGAGATGCTATCTTTTGCTGCTTACACTATTAGTTCACTTTATGCAGTTTTATCTGAACATATGATATTGGTTATAATATTCTGTGAATTAATGACCGTCAGTGCATTTTTTACTATCGCAGCTGGCTGTAGAGATAGTGGACCTGCAATAAGGTACGCTTGTGTACACTTTTTCGTTGGAGTTATATTAATAGCAGGATTGGCACTTCAAAGCACTAACCTGATAATTTTGGGTTTATTGATAAACTGCGCTTGTTTTCCTTTTTCATTTTGGGTTGTTGATGCATATCCTGCTGCATCGCTACATGGCACCACATATCTCTCTTTATTTACCACTAAAGTCTCTTTTTTAGTGATGCTTTTACACACTTATAACCTATGGCAAGATTGTACTGAAATATTAGCGCTTGTAGGCGCCATCACTGCAATTTACAGCATTATATTTGCTTCTCTTGAGCAAAATATTCGTAGATTTTTATGCTATAATATTGTAGGACAAATGGGCTTGCTGATTATTGCAGGAGGTTTACTCAGTCCTTCGGAAAAGGCAATACCAATTTTGATACTGCATATAATCTTCTCTCTTGTTTATCAATCATTATTGTTTGTGGTCAGCAATTCGATTATTTCACGAACAAAAACAATTAGTTTTAATGGAGTAGGTAAACTGATGTCAGTGGAAGGCATGTGTGCTATAATCGCAATACTTACAATGGCTGCATTTCCTGGAACCGTTGGATTTATCAGTAAATCATATATCACAGCTGAAATTGAAATGAACACTGTTGCCTTAAAAGGGTATAAAAATTTATATAAGGTTCTAAATTTGCTGCTTCATTTAAGCGTGGGGCTAAAGTTTCTTTATTACTTATTTATTGCAAAAAGTAAGTCAAAACCTTTAGCAGAGAGAGGGGGCAAAATGACTATGATCATTTTAGCATTTATATGCGTAATCACTGGCAATCCTTACTTACCTATTTACAATAAATCTTCGATTTTCGATTTTGTGTACAACACAAAAAATATTTTGTCGCAATTTAATTTGTTACTATGTACCACTTTATTGTTTATTCCTTTACGCAAGTTATTTTACCCGAGAATAAATTTTAAAATGGATGTTGATTGGACTTTTAGAGCTTTCATACCCTATATTGTCTTGCTGTTCAATCAGTTAGTCTCTAAAACTAGAGAAATGTTTGCCAGCATAGTGCAAAACTTGACTAATTCACTTGCTGGTTTATACTTTAATAATATTACTAAACTTAAAGAAGTGCTGGGTTATAACTCAGTGAGTTTTGTTTCAGCTTCTTCTCTCTTTTTAATGAGTATTCTACTAACGCTATTATGTTTAAATCGTTAACTAAAAGTTTAAATTCTGTATTTAGTAAACTGAGAGGAAAGTCAATCATTTCTGAAGATGATTTTAATCTTGCCATGCGTGAAATACGTATAGCTTTAATTGAAGCTGACGTTTCACTTGAAGTTGCGAAAAAATTCATCAATGACATTAAAGATAAAGTGATTGGGGAAAAAGTCATAAAAAGTGTTTCTCCAGCACAAATGATAATTAAAATTGTGCAGGATAATTTAGTTGCAGTTCTCGGATCAGAGAAAAGTGACTTAAATCTAGCAGTTAAACCCCCTGCTGTGATTATGATGGTGGGCTTACAAGGTGCAGGTAAAACAACTACCTCAGGAAAGCTTGCTTTAAAGCTAAAAAAGCAAGAGAAAAAAGTGATACTCGCTTCTTTAGACATTTATAGGCCGGCTGCCCAGAAACAACTTGAGGTGTTGGGTAAACAAATAGACGTACAAACTTTATCTATAGTAATAAATGAGGGGCCTATTGCAATTACAAAAAGGGCACTGGCAGCAGCAAAGAACGATAATTATGATGTATTAATACTAGACACCGCAGGCAGGCTTCATATTGACAATAATATGATGAATGAGTTGAAAGCCGTAAAGGAAATAGCTTCACCTGCAGAAGTTATTTTAGTAGCCGACGCAATGATAGGCCAGGATGCGGTCAACATTGCCAAATCATTCAATGAGGCAATAGGTGTAACCGGCATTATTCTTACCCGTGTTGATGGTGATGCACGTGGTGGTGCTGCTCTTTCTATGAAAATGATCGCCGATTGTCCAATTAAATTTATTGCTTATGGTGAAAAATTAAGTGACCTCGATGATTTTTACCCCGATAGAATTGCAAAAAGGATACTTAGCATGGGTGATGTTGTCTCATTGGTTGAAAAAGCTGCTGAGATTGTTGGTCAGGAAGAAATTGATAAGTTACAAAAGAAAGTAAAAAAGGGTAAATTCGACCTGAACGACCTAGTGGGAATGTTAAAAACTCTCAATAAAATGGATGGTATTAGCAACATAATGAAATTCATTCCTAGTTCATTCACAAAAAAGCTAAGTAGCAGTGTGCCAGATGACAATAAAGTGAAAAAATATATAGCTATCATAAACTCAATGACTGAAAAAGAAAGGCAAAATCCAGATATTTTAAATGGCAAAAGAAGACTTAGAATTTCTAAGGGGTCCGGAACAAGTGTAACTGACGTTAATCTTCTGATTAAGCAGTATAATCAAATGAGCTCTGTGGTAAATAAATTCAGTAAAGTTGACCATAGTAAACTCAAAGAATCTGATTTGATGGATATGCTAAGCAGAAAGTAAGTTAGCAGGCAGTGGAATGAGACGATTGTCAGTAAACCTTTAGCTATATCAAAAGTGGCTTAGGTCTCGCAAAAAAATTTACAGCTTCTTGCTAGCCAAGAAATTTATTATTAATTTTAGGAAATACTATAGCTAACCCAAGAAAGGTTTCCCTATGTCATACCGCCGCGGTATCTCAGCATAGATTCCGCTAACGAGTAGCGGAATGACGAATTTGTTGTTTTTCAAATTGTAGGTAACCCTAAGCCACTTTAGCTATATACTTTCCAACCTGTTTTCACTCCTAATCTTTTCTTATTGATTTACAGCAGGTTCTTTGTTACAGTTCGTAGTTATGCAAAGAAACCTAAAGCCTTATGAGTTTATTTACAGCCAGTGATTTACATAATTTGGAACTGTATAGCTGAGTATTGTATATGATAATATTGATAACAAACGATGATGGCTTTGGAAGTAAAGGAATAAAATTACTCAAAGAGATTGCACGGAATTTTGCGTCAGAAATATGGATAGTGGCACCAGATACTGATAGAAGCGGGGCTGCAAGATCTCTTGATTATCCAGTGAAACAATCTATTGGAATAAACCAACATAGTGAAAGGGAATTTAGTGTGTCTGGTACTCCTGCAGATTGTGTCATTATTGCGCTAAATAAAGTTATGAATAAAAAACCAGACTTAATATTGTCCGGAGTAAATATTGGATCAAATGTCGGGGACGATATTTGTTATTCAGGAACAATTGGTGCTGTAATGGAAGGTGCTGCAAGGTCTATACCTTCTATTGCGCTGAGCCAAGTTTATCATGATAAAATAGACTGGCACAATACAAAGGTTTTTGCACCAAAGGTTATTGCCAAGCTAGTTAAGGTTGGTTGGCCTAAAAACATAGTGATGAGTGTAAATTTTCCTGCTACGGAAAAAGTAAAAGGAGTAGAATTTGCTGAACAAGGTGAATATAACATTGATGGGGATTTAACTTTTACTGAAAATTCGAATGGCTCTTTTAGCTTAAATTGGTCTCGAGAGCACTCAGGCAGTGGTAGTGTAAATAAAATAAAAGAAGGATTTATTACTATCACACCAGTAAAATTAGATTTGACAGATTATGATACATTGAATGCTATGAAAAATTCTTGTGCAGAAGAATTTTCTTCTATAGCTGACTAAGAAAAACATTTGCATTGCTCCTAATTGATGTTTTCTATTGTGTTATCGCGAGCAATTATTTTTTCTTCACCTGTATCCATGTTTTTAATCTTTAAAGTTTTACTACTCAATTCTTCATCGCCAAAGATTAAAGCAGCTTTAGCATTTGCTTGATTTGCTTTTTTCATTCGGTTTCTAAGCGCTCCGCTATATTCGTAGACTACATATAAACCATTTCTGCGCAATTCATTCGCAAGTGTTAGAGCATGTTCATCAGCCTCTCTGCCGATCGGAATTAGGTAAATAGGTCGCTCTTCTTTCGGAGAATAATTGATTAACTCCATTATGCGTTCAATACCTCCTGCAAATCCTATTGCTGGAGTGTGTTTTCCACCTACTAAAGATACTAGATTATCGTATCTTCCACCGGCAAAAACTGCCCCTTGTGCACCTAAATCTTCTGTGACAAATTCAAATACTGTGTGACAATAATAGTCTAGACCTCGAACCAATTTGCTATTTACAGTGTAAGGTATGCCAAGAGCTTGCAGTCCATTTAACACCTGGTCAAAGAAATATGAAGATTCTTTTGTATAGTGATCACTGATTTTAGGCGCATCAGAAATTATTAATCTATCTTTCTCATCCTTGGAATCCAGTATTCTGAGTGGATTTTTGATCAACCTATTTTTGCTATCTTCTGATAGATCGTTTTGATACTTTGTAAAGTATAAGATCAAAGCTTCTCTATACTGAGTTATTGTTTCACTATCACCCAGAGAGTTGATTTCCAGCTTTACATTTTTATTGATGCCAAATTCAGTTAGTAAGTGCTGAGCGAGTGATATCAATTCAATATCAGCTTTTGGATCTTCTATGCCAAAAACCTCAAAATTTATCTGATGAAATTGCCTTTGTCTTCCCTTTTGCGGTCTTTCATAGCGAAATGCAGGCCCTATTGAAAATAATTTTGTCGGCGTTTGCAGTTTTTTTTCAATTAGTAGCCTGACAACTGCTGCAGTGAACTCAGGACGTAAAGTTATGCTCTTTCCCCCTTTATCATTAAAGGTGTACATCTCTTTAGTGATGATGTCTGAGCTATCACCTAAAGTCTTTGTGAAAACTTCCGTATATTCAAATATCGGAGTTTGAGCAGGCAAAAAGCCATATAGACTTGAGATTCTGCTTGCTGTTTGCTCTATGTGTTTAAACTTGTACCATTCATCAAACAGGAGATCTTTTGTTCCTCTAACCGTTTGATTAGTCATAGTGTGGTCTCTATACCTGCAACCTCTGGTATGTGGTAGCTCAGCATATTCTGCACTCCTTGCTTTAAAGTAATTGCAGCACTTGGGCATCCAGAGCAAGCTCCTTGTAACTCAACATAAACTATCCCGTCTTTATAGCCACGAAATTTGATATCGCCACCATCTTGAGCAACTGCAGGTTTGATATAACTTTCCATCAATTCTTTTATTCTATTTACAACTTCTATATCATTTTTATCAAAAAATTCTTCATCCGGTATATTATTATCATTTACTCCTTCTTTATCTAGTGCTTTTCCACCTGAAGTAAAGTGATCCATGATTGTAGTTAAAATTTCTACTTTTAATGTATCCCAATTAATTCCACCCAATTTTGTTACTGAAATAAAATCATGACCAAAAAACACTCTTACCACATGTTCTATTTGAAAAAGATTTGCTGCTAACTTGGAGTTTTTTATTTCATCTGCGTTTGAAAAATCAGCCGTTTCTCCTTCGTTTAGAATTGCAAATCCAGGGAGAAATTTCAGTGTGTTTGGATTTGGTGTTTCTTCAATCTGGATGAACATGTTATTTACCATGACAATTATAATTGTTACTATTTAATCATAAAATGATAAAAAAATATACATGTCATTCATCTTTTTTCTTTTTTTAGTATTCATAGTAATTACGTTTGTTTTGCCTAGCGTTGTTGTATTTTTTCTTTTCCTGACAAAAAAAAATAACATAAGTTTCATGATGAACTCTATATTGAGTAAATTTTTGAACGAATTTAATAGCAGTAGAAGTTATACTGAAAATTACACTGGTGATAACATGTCCAAAGATGAAGCATTAAAGATACTGGGGCTGAATCCTGAGGCAAGTCAAAATGAAATTAATAAAGCATATCAAAATTTAATGAAATTAGTTCACCCAGATAAGGGAGGCTCAGAGTATTTTGCACAGAAATTAAATGCGGCACGTGATAGGTTGCTGAAGAGGTAGTAATTAATACCGCTTTAAACTTTTTATTTGTGTGTAAAGGATAAGTTGCTACAATAAAACGAGTTAAAGGTAGAGAAAGCTTTAAGTTATGCAGAAAAAAAAAACAACGATAGAAGAAGAAAAAGGCATATTAGGATGGATAGAATATAGACTGCCTATATTTTCTTTTCTAAGACACACTGCTTCTTACCAAGTGCCAAAAAACTTAAATTATGCTTGGAACTTTGGTTCTTTGGCTGGTATAGCGCTAATTTTACAAATAATAACAGGCATATTTCTTGCTATGCACTATACTCCGCATGTTGATTATGCGTTTAATAGTGTAGAGCGCATAATGCGAGATGTGAATTACGGGTGGTTAATACGCTACACTCATGCTGTTGGAGCATCGCTCTTCTTTATGGTAATCTATGTTCATATAATGCGTGGATTATATTACGGATCTTATAAAAGACCGAGAGAGATGGTGTGGTTTATTGGAATATTTATATTTTTTGCAATGATGGCAACTGCCTTTATGGGATGTTCTTCCCTGGGGACAGATGAGTTTCTGGGGTGCAACAGTCATAACCAACTTATTTTCAGCTATACCTTTAGTTGGCAATAAAATAGTTATATGGTTATGGGGTGGTTTTTCAGTGGATAACCCAACACTTAACCGTTTTTTCGCTCTGCATTATCTTCTGCCTTTTGTTATTATTGCTTTAGCTATGCTTCATGTGATAGCTCTGCATAGGTTTGGCTCTGGTAACCCAAGTGGAGTGGAGGTAAAATCAGATAAGGATACCATTCCTCTCTATCCTTATTATATAGTCAAGGATTGCATAACTTTTGGTCTGTTTTTTGTAGTTTTGTTTGCATTTGTTTTCTATGCTCCTAATTATCTTGGGCATCCAGACAATTATATAGAAGCTGATTCTATGGTCACTCCGGTACATATAGTGCCAGAGTGGTATTTTTTACCTTTTTATGCAATGCTACGTTCAATTCCAGATAAACTTACTGGTGTGCTTACCATGTTTGCGTCTATTTTAGTGTGGTTTTTGTTACCTTGGCTTGATAAATCAAAAGTTAAAAGTGGTACTTATCGCCCGGTATTCAAGAAATTTTTTTGGGTTTTTGCAATAAATTTTGCACTTCTTGCCTGGCTTGGAGGACAAGAGGTGAAAGAGCCTTACATCACTATGAGTAGGCTATCTACTCTTTATTATTTTGCATACTTTGTAATAATTTTACCTCTGCTTAGTAAGTATGAAAAGCCAGGAGAACCACCAAAAACCTTAAGTGATTCTGCGTCGGGGATGAGGTAATGTTGGTTAAAAATATATTTGCTGTGTTTTGTGCATTATTTCTTGCTAATTATGTATCTGCAGAAGAATTCAAGCCATCACCAAATAAGAAAATGGACTGGAAATTTGATGGAATTACCGGATCTTTCGATAGAGAGTCAATTCAGCGTGGCTATAAAGTGTATAAGGAAGTCTGTGCTGCTTGTCATTCAATGAATAGAATAGCGTTTCGTAATTTGCAAGATGTTGGTTTTTCTGAAGAAGATATAAAACAGATTGCAGCTTCTTATCAAGTTAAAGATGGTCCGAATGATTTGGGTAAAATGTTTGACAGACCTGGAATACCTTCGGATTATTTTATTGCACCTTTTGATACAAAAGAAGCAGCTGCAGCAAGCAATAATGGTGCTATTCCACCAGACTTATCGTTAATTATTAAAGCAAGGCATGATGGTGCAAATTATGTCTATTCACTGTTAACAGGCTATCAAAACGGCGAGCACGATGAAAATGATTTATACTTCAACCCTTACTTTTCAACAGGCAGGTTAGCTATGGCGCCACCACTTTCTGAAGGAATGGTGGAATACGATGGTGCAAGACAAGCCACAGTTGAAAATATGGCGTATGATGTGATAAATTTTTTACAATGGGCAGCAGAGCCAGAATTAGAGCGCCGGCATAAACTTGGATTAAAAGTAGTGGCGTATTTTATAATTTTAACAGTGTTTTTTGTATTAACTAACAATAGAATTTGGAGCAAGCTCTATAAAAAGAAGTGATAGTCAATTTTGCCTCAAATACAATGGTTGTCATCCAAGTAGCTAACACTGGTTCCTTTATGACGGCAGTGCCCAGAGGTGTCATGCAAGTAGCTGACAACATAGAAACGAAAAACTTACTTGACAAACTCCGCCAGCCCCCTTATCATAAAACTGAAGCTATGTACAGTCCCAGAGAGTGATGGTAAGGATTTAGTATAAAAAATTCAGGAGCACTGAGAACATATAAATTCAAAAGGAGTAAGACCATTAAGAGTTTTGAGTCTCTTTGCATAATTGCAAGCCATGACAAAGTCATAAAGATGCTGTGTGAGTTGCTGATGTGATTGGTAGTAGTATTTTTTAACAGTAGCATTTTTTAAAGTTTCGTTCAACTTGCCCAAGATTTTTGTTAGACGATGTTCAATATTATGTTCTTCACAAACTCTATCAAAT
>JABFPS010000029.1:0-14933 GCA_022817285.1 Neuroscelio doddi
ACCTTCTTCATCTTTGTTAAACTCCATAAATACCAGATTCCAGATTTCAACAATTCTATCGTCGTCTTGTAAATTAGGACTCCCATGGTCATAAAAAATTTCAGAACATGGACCGCACGGACCAGTGCTTCCCATACTCCAAAAGTTATCATCCGTTGTAATTCTTATGATTTTATCACTTGAAAAGCCTCTTATCTTACGCCAAATCTCGTACGCCTCATCATCAGTATGGTAGACGGTTATGGATAGTCTGTTTTTATCAAGAGATAACTCCTTAGTGATAAATTTCCACGCAAATTCTATCGCAGTTTCCTTAAAGTAATCACCAAAGCTAAAATTTCCGAGCATTTCAAAAAATGTGTGATGCCGAGTTGTATAGCCAACATTTTCAAGATCGTTGTGTTTACCACCTGCTCTTAGGCACTTTTGACTTGAGACAGCACGTTTCATTTCAGTTTTTTGAGCACCAGTAAAAATATTTTTAAACTGCACCATACCAGCATTTGTAAACATGAGTGTTGGGTCATGTTCTGGAATCAAAGGAGAAGAAGAAAACTGCTCGTGGTCATTACTTAAAAAAAAATTTATAAATCTTTCTCTGATTTCACTTAACTTCATTATTTTTATTGAGATTATTCATGAATAATAAGCTGCAATGGAAATAAAATCAATTACAATACCACCACTCTCTATAGCTAACTCAAGAAAGGTTTCCCTACGTCATACCGCCGCGGTATCTCAGCATAGATTCCGCTAACGAGTAGCGGAATGACGAATTTGTTGTTTTTCAAATTGTAGGTAAACCTAAGCCACTTTAGCTATAGATCTCAGAACTTCTAGTGACATGCACCTTGTGGTAAGAAAAAATCAATATATTCACGATAAATTTACCTCACATCTGTGTTTTATATGTGGAAATTAGAATGGAAATTTATGTAGGCAAAGAAAAAAGAATAGCAAATGTGGTAACTGAGCACTGGAGTGACATAAAAGGACCAGACAGAGATTGGCCAGAAAGGCACGAAATAGACACTGCAGAAATAATGGAGTCATGGCAGCATTGTTTTATCATTGAAGTCAAGAATCAAGGTTATATTTGTGAAAATGCAGGAGAAAAGGCTGTTGAATTCTATGGTTTTGAGAAAAAGACGCGCATTGATAATAAGTATGCAATTGATGCACCATTTTTGCGACTATATAAAATAGATGCAGTCATTGATAAACTTGATACTGTAATAGAGAGTAAATGCCCGATCAATGAAGAGGAAGAAAGTGAAAGTGTTAAAATGAGGCAAGTATTGTTGCCACTTGGGAATAAAGAAGGTATAACACACATATTGGGCGTAATTACTTTTAAACTCCTTTAATATACAATTTTAACTTGATTCTTTAATAAAATTATTTATACTAATGCTTAATTACTATTAAAGAACTTAATAGTAGTGTTTGTAAATTTATTTGGAATATGAAGAAAATAAAATTAAAAACCAAATCTTCTGTTAAAAAGCGCTTTCACCTTACAGCTAAGGGTAAAGTCATTTCTACTCAGTCAGGCAAAAGGCATGGCATGGTAAAGAGAAGTAAATCTAATATTCGTAATCAGCGCGGTACAACGATTCTTGGTAAATCTGACTCGCGTATAGTTAAGCTTTATATGCCTTATGGTATTTAACAAAATGGAGGTAAAATAAAATGGCTCGGGTAAAACGTGGAGTCACTACTCACGCTCGTCATAAAAAAATATTGAAACTGGCAAAGGGTTATAGAGGACGCGCAAAAAGCTGTTATAGAATTGCATTACAAAGAGTTGAAAAAGCACTGCAATATGCTTACAGAGACAGAAGAACCCGTAAACGTGATTTCCGTAGCTTATGGATAATACGTATTAATGCAGCAGCAAGAGAGCATGGGCTTACTTATGGTAGGTTTATGCATGGTCTTACACTTGCCGGCATTGATTTAAATAGAAAAATTCTTGCTGAGATGGCCGTTAATTATAAGGATGATTTTGCCAAATTAGTAGAAACTGTAAGTGGTAAACTAGCGGAGAATTCTTAAAGCAAAAACACCATGAGAATTATTTTCATGGGATCACCAGGATTTGCTGTTAATTCTCTGAGCTTGTTACTGAAATCAAAGAGCGAAGTGGTAGCAGTATACACTAAGGCTCCAAAACCTTCAGGACGTGGACAGAAGCCAACGAAATCTCCAGTACATGTTATCGCTGAAGAAAGTAACATAGAGGTATGTACTCCTATCTCTCTAAAGTTTTCGGCAGAGCAAGAAAAATTTAGAAATTTCAAACCAGACGTTGCAGTTGTTGCTGCGTATGGATTGATACTTCCAAGAGAAATTTTGAATATTCCCAAATATGGTTGTATTAATATTCACCCTTCATTACTACCACGGTGGCGTGGTGCAGCTCCCATACAGCACACAATTTTAGCAGGAGATCAAGAAACCGGGGTTAGCATTATGCAATTGGATGAGGGATTAGATTCCGGCCCTATTTTAAAACAGGAAAAATTTCTTATCGAAAAGAACGATAATTACAAGACATTGCATGATAAATTATCTAAGCTAGGCAGTGATTTACTGCTGAAAGTGCTAAACGAAATTGAAAAACAGGTTCCCTTAAAACAGAACGATAATGATGCATGTTACGCTGACAAAGTGGAAGATTATAAAATTTATGCAAGTGATGCTTGTGAGGTTGCTTATAGAAAGGTTAAAGCGTTTTACCCACAAGCGTTCATCAAGATAGAGAATAAACGTATCAGGATACTTGATGCTGACTTTGAAGCTCTCGCTTCAGAACAAGGTAAGATCATTAATGATACCATGCACATAAGTTTAAAAGGTGGCACTTTAGTTCCTAAAGTTGTACAAATGGAAGGGAGAAATCCTTGTAGTATTGAAGATTTTATTCGTGGCTTAAAATCAAGCATGGTAAAAAAATTTATAGAATAGACTGCTTTGAAGGGAAGGTTAGGAGGGCTAAAGCAACTTCTACAATTTGGTATTCCGCTGCTTGTTAGCGGAATCTACAACAAGATACCGCGTTTTGGTGTACGAACATTGCAATTTGCAGGTAATTTGAGTAGTAGATGGTGTCATTCCAGTGCTTGACACTGGAATCCAGTTTCTATTGTACAGCCACCTGGTGTGCTCATTTAAAGTGAAGTTTTCTGGATCCCAGTGCCCAGACACTGGGATGACATCTTTCTTGGTCTCTTGTATCACAATGTTCGTACAGTTGTGGATACCGCGGCGGTATGACGTAGTAGCTATATATAGACAAATTCCTTTTTCTTAGATATAATCTTAAAAAACTTTCTGTACAAAAATGAAAATAAAAAGAGCTTTAATATCAGTATACGACAAAACGAATATAATTGATCTTGCATCGTTTTTAATGCAGCAAAAAATAGAAATTCTCTCAACGGGAAATACTTATAAAGCACTATCTGATGCCGGAATAAAAACACAAGAGGTCTCAGATTACACACAATTTCCAGAGATACTGGGTGGTAGAGTAAAAACTTTACACCCTAAAATTCATGGAGGAATACTTTGCAATAGAGAAAAGCACAAAACGGAAATGCAAAATCTAGGTGTTGAGCCAATAGACCTGCTTATAACTAACCTATACCCATTTTGGGAGACAGTAAGTAGCGGCTCAAATGAAGATCAAATTATAGAACAAATTGATATCGGCGGAGTGGCGTTAATTAGAGCTGCAGCAAAAAACTTTTGTTTTACTTCAGTCATTTCTAGCATTCAAGACTACGAAGCACTAAAAGCTGAGATGATAAAAAATAACAATGAAACAACATTGGAATATAGAAAACATTTAGCAATCAAAGCATTTGCTCTCACTGCACACTACGATTCTAATATTCACAGTTGGTTTTTATCCCAGAGTAAAAATAATGAGTTGCCAGAGTTTTTTGCACTATATGGACATAAAGTACAAGAACTCAGGTATGGTGAAAATCCTCATCAAAAAGCTGCATTTTATAGCAATCAATTCACCAAATATCCGTTGGAAAAAATACATGGAAAAGAGTTGAGTTATAATAATATAGTAGATATAGAGTCCGCACTTAACATAATTTCTGAATTTGAAGAACCTGCAGCAGTGATAATAAAGCACAATAACCCATGTGGCTCTGCTGTTGGTGATAATGCTTTAGAGGCATATGAAAAGGCCCTATCGTGTGATGAAGTAAGCAGTTTTGGTGGTATAGTAGCTTTAAATCGGGAGATAGATTTAAAGCTAGCAGAAAAATTAAACGAGATATTTTTGGAAGTAGTGATAGCACCTTCAGTCAGCAATGAAGCACTAAAAATTTTGCAAAGAAAGAAAAATTTAAGAGTGATTATTCATAAATCTTTCCAACAAAATGTGAAATACCAAACTAAAAATGTTGTTGGTGGGTTTTTGGTGCAAGAAAATAATGACCACACAATAAAAGCAGAACAAGTAACAGAATGCACTACAACAGAAAAAGAAAAGGAAGATCTTATTTTTGCCTGGAAAATATGTAAACATGTAAAATCCAACGCAATAGTTATAGCAAAAGATGGTTGTGCTATTGGCATCGGTGCAGGGCAAACAAGCAGAATAGATAGTGTGAACATTGCAGTAAAAAAAGCAGGTGAAAAATGTAAAGGTGCAGTGCTTGCTTCAGATGCATTTTTTCCATTCCCAGATAGCATAGTAGAAAGTGCAAAACATGGAATTACAGCTATAATTCAGCCTGGTGGCTCGCTGAAAGATCAAGATGTGATAAAAGCTGCAAATGAAAATAAAATTGCTATGTTTTTCACTGGCGTTCGCAGTTTTTTCCATTAGGCTTTGTGTCTTATGGCTAGAGATTTTTCCATATCATACCACCATAACTGTACGAACGTTGCAATTTTTAAGCAAAGTGATGTTGTTCAAGTAGCTGACACTTGGGGTCTATATTTTTTCTGGTCACACGCTGGAATGACAAAGTGAGCGTGCGTAGGTGTTATCCCAGTACTCCTTTCTCGTCATCCCAGTGCCTATTTCTTTGTCATCCCAGTGCCCAGACACTGGGATCCAGCTTCTTTTTTTCTAGATTCCAGTGTCAAGCACTGAAATGACACCTCTCTTGGGCTCTTTTAGCTATAAATATTAAGAAATTTACCAAACAAAAAAAAGGCAAAAGAAACCCTAGGGTAGCTAGCTATTCACTATCCATTTTTTAAGTTGGCGTTTTTTTATGTCTTAAACGCTTTATAAGCGCGTTTCAGCTTATGTAGGTAGAAGTTTAATAAGACATAAGGTGCACATAGTGCGAAAAATTAAACATGAGACGCCAGATACGTGAGTTTTTTTGTCATTTAATCTGTACAGAGAAGATAAATAAATAGCTTCACTTCCATAATAAGGGGGGCTGGCAAGGTTTGTCAAGTAGTCTTTGCATTTAGCTCTTGCAATCTCCTTATACACTCGTCCTTACCAAGAATCACCATGATATCGATGATTCCAGGTGCATCCATTACTCCAGTTATAGGGGCACGTAATGAGTGGTATACACCGCTTATTTTCATATCATGTGATTTTGCACATTCCTTGATCTTAGAAGATAAAAAACCCTTATTCCAATTTTCATCACCGATCTTCGACAGAAATGATGCGAGTAACTTAATTATATTGAGGTTAGATTTGACAATTTGACAAGCTTCTTCACTTAAATCAAGTGGCGGATCTTGAATATAAAATTTTGCTAAATCCAATAATTCGGTCAGGTAGTTTGCTCTTTTTTTCAGCTCTGTCAGTCCCTGCAGTAAATAGCCCTTTTTTTTGTCAGTTAGAGTATTTTCTCTAAGCATTAGAGTCAGAATATCTTCATTGCTCATATTACTAATATAGTGGTTATTCAAATGCTCCAGTTTTTTGAAATCGAGCCGTGCAGGTGAACGACCGATGCTTTCTAAATTAAACCACTCTACTGCTTGCTCATCGCTAATAATTTCGTCATTGCCGTGACTCCAACCAAGTCTAAGTAGGTAGTTACGCATTGCCTGAGGCAATATTCCCATCTTTTCATAATCACAAACACTTGTGGCACCATGCCTTTTAGATAGCTTATTCCCGTCTTCTCCATGGATAAGCGGTACGTGTGCAAAGTGTGGAACATCAAAATCAAGGGCTTGATATATCAGTAATTGTTTGAAGGTATTGGTAAGATGGTCAGAACCGCGTATTATGTCGGTTATTCCAGCATCATGGTCATCAATTACTACAGCGAAAATATATGTTGGAGTATTGTCAGAACGTAAGATTACTATATCATCAAGCTGGTCACTATTTATTTTAACTTGGCCGTATATTTTATCATCAATAATGATATCTTCTGAGTCTGGTACTTTGAAACGGACAACTGACATCACACCTGATGTCATTCCAGCGTGTGACCATATATTTTTTTCTGGATCCCAGTTTGGATGACAAGAAAGAGGTTTTGTAGTACACTTATGCTTATATATTTTTCCTTCTTCTCTTGCTTTGATTTTCTTTTCTGCAACTTCATCTTCAGGGCAGTAACAGTGATACGCTTTACCTTTTTCAACTAAAAGATTTGCAACCTCAATGTGCCGCTCTATTCTTTTTGACTGATATACTATTTCCCCATCATAACTCACACCGAGCCATTTTAGCCCTTCTATAATTGCATCAATTGCTTCTTGTGTTGAGCGTTTTCTGTCGGTATCTTCAATTCTCAGCAAAAACTTGCCACCATGGTGTTTTGCATAAAGCCAATTAAACAAGGCAGTACGAGCTCCTCCAATATGCAAAAACCCTGTTGGTGATGGAGCGAATCTAGTGACTATGTCTGGCATTTTCAATTGTTATAGTAATGTAAACGATAATAGCTAAAATCTATGCTTGTAACAATGTAGAATTACTATAAATTGTTTATCCTGAGAGATTAAATTTTATTTGTTTTTAATAAATCGTGTTGTATAATTTAGTGTTGGTTGAATATAGTTAGGTAAGTTATGAATGAAAATATAGCAACACTGTTCTCAAATAATAAAAATAATGTTCATTGGCGTTACACTGGTCCATTTGATAAAACAAAGCAAATAGTGCGGGCGGACAATCTCTTGCATCTAGCTGCGAGAATAAGAGACACTGATGCTTTTTTATCTGTTTTCAAGAAAAGTGTTGAAAGTAATGTTCACTTGTTAGAGTACAATAAAGATCATGAAAATCCATTTCATATAGCAGCAGAAATGGGGATATTACCAAGTGTAGTAAAAGGAATATTCAAGCATGGGGAGTCTGAAAAAATTAACTCAAATTGTGATCCGAAAAAATTAGAAAATGTCAAAAATTATGTTAAAGAGGCATTGTGCAATAGATGTGCGCTAGATAAATCTAAAAAGACTCCTCTTGATTGGGTTAGTAAGACAGTCAAAAAAGAAATAAAAGAAATCGCAGGCATAAAAGACAGCTTTATATGTAACCAGAAGTTTCGCCTATGCTTATATATAGTAGGAGCGATAGCATGTATTGCTGCTTTATGTTTGTCTTTATACTTTTTATTTTTAGTTTCTCAGTCTCTCGCATTGGCTTCGATGGCTGGGATAATTTCTGGTGGGGCTGCGTATCTGTCAGGCAAAGTATTTAGTGAGATACATGACTTGCATGACGTGAGCACTCCAGTAGAAACTTTTAGTAATGCGGATCTTGCAAGGATATAACAAAAAATTGCAGGCAATGATATAGAAATTTACTTTCTTAACTTAAGAAAGTATACTTACATGATGACGGAAAAGAAGTACAGTAAGATTTTAATAGCAACCAGAGGGGAGATTGCCTGCAGGATTATCAGAACTGTCCATAAGATGGGTATATCTTGTGTATGCGTATATTCGGATGCGGATATAAATTCTGTGCATGTAAGGCAAGCAGATGAGTCAAGGTATATTGGCCCTTCGCCATCTTGCCTCAGTTATTTAAATATTGAAAAAATATGTGAAGTAGCAGTTGAAACAGGTGCTGAAGCGGTTCATCCTGGCTATGGTTTTTTAGCAGAGAATCAAGATTTTCCACGTGCTCTGCAAAAACACAATATAGACTTCATCGGGCCAAGTGCAGAAACAATAGAAGTTACAGCCAACAAAATAACAGCAAAAGAAGAAGCAAGAAAAGCTGGAGTGAATGTGGTTCCAGGATATATGGGTAAGATCAGCGATGCTGCCCATGCAGCTCAAGTTGCTGAAGAGGTCGGTTTTCCCGTTATGCTCAAAGCTGCATCAGGCGGTGGTGGCAAAGGAATACGAATTGTAAATTCCAAAAAAGAAATTGAACTAGCGTTCACATCAGCAACAAATGAAGCAGAAAAAAGTTTTAAGGACGGCAGTACCTTTATAGAGAAATATATAGAATTGCCAAGACATATTGAAATACAAATCATAGCAGATAAATATGGCAATATAGTTTGTCTTGGAGAAAGAGAATGCTCGATACAAAGGAATAATCAGAAAATAATGGAAGAAACGCCAAGTCCATTAATTAGTGAAGAAGTAAGACAAAAAATGTATGTCCAATGTGTTTCTCTGGCAAAGCAAGTTGGCTATTTTTCAGCAGGCACTGTTGAGTTTGTTGTAGATAAAGACCAAAACTTCTATTTTCTTGAGGTAAATACGAGATTGCAAGTTGAGCATCCAGTAACAGAATTTATAACTGGAATAGACATAGTAGAAGAAATGATTAGAACTTCCTGTGGAGAGAAATTGAGATTCAATCAGGATGATATTAAACTTACTGGTTCTGCAATAGAAAGTAGAATTTGCGCTGAAGACCCATCGAAGAAATTTTTCCCTTCCAGCGGAAGAATAAAATATTACGATAAACCTGGTGAAAATGATTATGTAAGAATAGATGATGGAGTTGCTGCAGGTTCAGAAATTAGCACGTTCTATGACTCAATGATTGCAAAAGTTATAACATATGGAAAAGATAGAGTAGAAGCGATCAGCAGAATGCAAAAAGCATTGTCTGAATGCTATATAGAAGGAGTAACAAATAATATAGAATTTCTAGAATCCATCTTCCATCACCCAAATTTTATTGCAGCAAAGCTCCATACGAGATTCATTCCAGACCATTACTCTAGTGGGTTTCACGGCGATTTTGTTACAGAAGAGTATATTAAAATATTTATTTTCACTGCGTTATATGTTCATTTGGAAAATGAAGAAAGGTACCATCATAAAGCAGTGAATGAAACACCTCAGGTGTCATTCCAGTGCGTGACACTGGAATCTAGTAAAAAAGAAGGGGCACCAGTATCAGCTACTCGGATGGCAGGTGAACGTGCAAGAGATTTATTCATAGTGAATATAAATGACAATGAGTACTCCGTAAGTGCAAGATATCAAGATAATATATTAACAACAGTATATAACCACAATACATACTCTGTAGTAGGCAAGTGGAAATCAAGTTATAGGTTGCTAAACATCACGATTAATGATGATACCGATATAACACTTAAAGTAGAAAAACAAGGCAGCAAATACTTCATAAGACATGCAGGCATGAAAGCTGAGTGTTGTATATTTAAGCCTCATGTAGCTGAATTAAGTAGGTTAATGCTAAATAATGAAACAGAAGGGATTTCAGCAGATGCTGTAAAATCCCCAATATCTGGCTTATTAGTTAAGTTGCACGTAAATATAGGAGATCAGGTGGAAATAGGACAACCTTTATTTGTGGTGGAGGCAATGAAAATGGAAAATATCATATGTGCTGAAGCAGCAATGGTGATAAAAAATATTCTCGTTCAAGAAGGAAAAAATGTGCAGATTGGTGATGTAGTATTAGCTCTGCTTTCTTAAATAACACAAGAAGTATAAACTTGTCCCAAACAAGATAAATGAAAACACTTGATGAGCTATGGCAATGGCTATTGGTATGTACAATAACAAAGTAACTACTCCTAAAATTATCTGAATGATGACGGAGAGCAGCATAATATATACCGGTTTTACGCTAGCATTTTTTACTGTGAGTATTACTACCAAAGCTAGTATTAGCAATGCCAGTGCTCGATGTATAAATTGCACTGTCGCTCTGTTCTCAAAGATATTCAGCCATATAGGGTGTAAGAAAAATAAATCTTCTGGAACGATTTGTCCGTCCATTAGTGGAAAGGTATTGTAAATCAAACCAGCATTTAATCCCGCAACAAACGCACCGAAAATTATTTGTATTACAATTAGGGCCAAAATCACCCCTGTGTAGTATATAGTGTCACTACTAATCTTAAGTTTAGTTTGCTTTGGCCTGATTTGGTAATCAAAAAATTGATATGACAATAATGCAAAGACAATTAATGCTAATAATAAGTGAAGTGCAAGCCTATAGTGGCTAACATGAGGTTCAGTTACTAAACCACTTTTAACCATATACCAACCAGCAAAAGCTTGTAAAGCTCCAAATAACAATGCTACAAATAGCCTTATTACTACCTTTTTAGATATTTTTCTTCTTAATGTAAAATATATAAATGGCAGGACAAAAACTAAACCTGTTAGTCTTGCAACTAATCTGTGTACATATTCTATTAAGTATATAGCCTGAAATTCCTCCATACTCATACCATAGTTGAATGCTTTATACTCAGGTGTAGTTTCATATTTTAATTTTTCTTGTAGCCAATCTTGTCCACTCAGTGGTGGCAATGTTCCAGTGATGGGTTTCCACTCCGTGATTGACAATCCTGCTTTTGAAAGTCTGGTAAATCCACCAATCCCCACCATGAGAATTACCATAATACAGCAGAGAAAAAGCCAAATAGCTACAGGTTTTGATTGCCTTTGTTCCATAAACCATGCTGAGTTTTGTTCCATCGCTCAGGGTAAAGAATAAATTCCCACAAGGCAAGAAAAGCTGCAACACTATGTAGCAGACTATAGACCGGAAAAAATATCGATACTATATAAAAATAAAAAGGCATCTTTTGCTGTTTGACAGCTATTACCAAAAGAATCAGGTTAGTAACGTATACCACTACAAAGTAGTACAAAAATAATTCATTTAAAACCTTAGTTAATATCAATGAAAGCAGTAAAAATGGAGTAGTAAGAAATATAAAAGCTGCAGAGCCAACAAAAAGATTCAATAGCAAAATTCCCTTAAATCCAGTGTGTTTATAAAGAGACTTTATATTTTTTAAATGAACAATATAAGTTTGCATATAGCCTTTGATCCAGCGCGCTCTTTGCTTAATCCAAGCAAATACAGCAATTGGTGACTCTTCCAATGTTTCTGAGTCAATCATCCTGGTTTTATATCCCATTTGCGCAAGTCTTAAACCAAGGTCAGCATCTTCGGTAACACTATAAGCATCCCAGAAAAACACTTCTTTTAGAATTTTTACTGAAAAATGATTACTGCTACCACCCAAAGGCATTGGCATGTTCATTTTTTGGAATCCAGGCAATAAGTATTGAAACCAGTTCATATACTCCAGAGAAAAGAATTTTGTGAGAAAATTATAATCACAATTATAGTAATTTAATTTCGCCTGCACACAGGCAAGCTTATCGTCGCCCTTATTAAATTCAATCAGTACTTTTTTTAACTGCAATGGGTCTGGTTTATCATCTGCATCATATATTACTGCATACTTTCCTCTAGCAAAGCTCATAGCATAATTGCATGACTTGGCTTTTGTTCTAGGCAAAGAATGAGGCACTTTTATTACTTCAAAATACTGTGGTAAAGTATACTTTTCTATAGCTGCCAGCGTTTCTTGGTCATCACTTTCTACCAGAAGCTTTACATCTAATTTCGACTTTGGATAATCCAAACTTTTAATGCTTTCAATTAATTGCCCTATTACTGCACTTTCTTCAAATACAGGCAGTAAAATAGTATATATAGGTTCATTCAGCTTACTATAATCCACTTTTTGGTTGGAGGTTTCACATAAGTTAAAAATTGTAGCTATAAACTTGAATAAATAACTAGAACATCCGATTATAAATATCAACATCAAAGCAAAATATGTATATTTCTCTGTTAGTGTTAAAATTGAAGTTACAATAAAGAAAGAAGCAAAAAATATTGAGCTTAGTTTAATGCTTTTAGCTGAAAAATTAGGATTCTTGTAATATAAGTAGTTGCTTGCAAATTCTGAAATACCAAAGTGCGAGTTAAGAAGATTTAAAATCTGTTCGCTATCCACTTTTATTAATACATAGTCAATACCGTAATGAGCTTCGACCCAACGATTGATATCTCGGCTTGTGTCTTCAACCATAAAAAAAGTAGTATCATTTAATTTTTGCCAAGGAATCATATTAAATTTATAGTAAAAAAGTTTCTCTGGCTCTTTGCACAAACTAGAATCAAACTTAATTTTTTCTACATTATCAGCTTGAAGTATAGGCAATTGTTGCATTAAACCTAATGCAATTTTTTATTTAAGTCACGTGAAAATGAAGATATGACCTCGCTACTACGCTTATCATCTTTACGTTCATGCATTATTTTTTTTACAGCATCAGCAGCTATATTCGCTGTGTTAGCCTGTAAATCTCCAAGAGCTTTTTCAACTTGGTCAGTGACTTTCTTCAAGTTAGAATGGGCATTGTCATCTAATGTCTGATCTAGCTGCTGTCTATTGTGCTTAATGATACTATTAGCTTTATCAAGTGCTTCATTCATCATTTTATTAACTTCTGCATCTAATTCTTTGTATTTTTTAGAAGATTTTTTGTAATATTCCAACATATCTTTCCTGAATTTTTCAGTTTCTTCACTTGAAAATTTGCTTTTGTTACGCTTATTGTTAAGCGCATTTTTTATCACTTTCTTTAGCAATTTATACGAAAGGACAAAACTTACCAAGAAGGCAAGACCGATAATCAGTGATGTAGACATAAAAACCCCTAAAATTCTTTGGACACCAAGTCAGCAACAAACTCCTCTTCAATTTCAGAATTGGTCAATTTAGTATAATAAATTAAAGCAATACTAGTAGCCATTTGTTTTAACTGATCAGTATATTCAGATTTAAATTCTGCCACTTTTTCTTCAATAAGCTTGCTCTTTTTTTTGTCTTCCTCTTCTAATATATTCTTAACATTCGCCCTCATTTCTTCTACCTGAGCAAGTGCATCATCTATAATTTTTTTTGCCTGTATTCTAGCTTGGTTTAAAGCGGCATTATACTTGGCAATCTGATCTTCCGTAAGTCTTAAAAGATGAACAGAACTATTAAAAGAACCCAATACTTCTTTACTTCTAGTGTTTATTATTTCATCTAACTTTGGTAAAAACAAACAACTTACTACGAAAAAAAGTGAAGAGAAAAAAATTAAAAACCAAAAAACTTGAGAAAAGAAGGTTGAAACATCAAGCTGTGGCATGTGTTAAGTACGGAATATCAATATCATTGCAATTACAAATGCAAGAAAGCCCATGACCTCAATCATCCCAGCACCAACATAAACATAAGTTCTCATCTTCTCTTCCGTGCCAGGATTTCTCGCAATCCCATTTAGTATACTAGAAAAGATATGAGCTACGCCTAAAGTAACACCTAACATAGCAAACACCATCAAACCAATTGCTATAAACTTTAAAGCTACTAAATCCATATATTACCCTTAACTATTCCTTAATAATATTATAAAATGTTCTACAGGTAAGTCAAGCACTTACTTTACTGTATCTGATAAGTATACGCATGTTAATATAGTAAATATATAAGCTTGTAAAACTGCAACAAATACCTCAAATCCTATTAGTGCAATTATAAATAAAAAAGGTGCAGGAATGAAAAGTACGTTCATATTCACAATCAACCCCGCTATCACTTTAATGACTGTATGACCAGCAATCATATTTGCTGCAAGCCTTATTGATAAGCTAACTGGCCTTACTAAATAAGTAAGCAACTTGATAATAATTATTATAGGTGCAAGCCACCAAGGAGTTCCTCTTGGTAGGAATATGCGTAAAAACCCTATTCCCCTTTTCTTAAATCCAACAATTGTTATATAAATAAAAACCACCATCGACAAAGCAAAAGTGACTATCACATGACTTGTAACTGTGAAACTATAAGGAAGAATACCAACTAAATTACACGATAAAATGAAAATAAATACTGTGAATATCAATGGAATGTGCTCCAAACCTTTACTTCCAGTGTTACTTTCTATTATTGAAATAACAAAATCATATACATATTCAACAGCAGCTTGCAAATATCCTGGTATTACTGCCCCTTTCCTGACTCCAAGAAGCAAAAATAGTAACGTCAATATTACCGAAATCATCATAAAAAAAGATGAATTGGTAAAGCTTATGTCATACCCAAATAATTTAGGTAGCTCTATTATTGTATATACTTTAAATTGTTCTAGCGGATTTAACGCCATCTTGACCCTGTATACTTAAACTGTAACAGTAAATAAAGTATGAATTTTATAGGACAAAGTCAAGAATTAAGATAGAAAGCCCTGTATTATTATAACATTAATACATTAACAAAATATGTAATTAGAGTGTTAATTACAATCAGCTCTGTATTTTACAACTTACTAATCTTATTAAATCATTCAATATTTTGACTTAACATCTTATTTTAATTATAATTTAATTTTTAGTGAGGTAGATAATGAACGAAATAGATTTTATTAACACTAATCATCTTTTAAATTTAGAACAGGAATTTGGTAGTGGATATATTAGATTCACTGACGGTTATTTTGATGAGAATACCGGTGATTATGGAATGATAGATCAAGTATTAGATGAAAATCATAACACGTTAGGACCACTAACCGTTGGCGGCTATGTTTGTCATTTTCACCATGATGACCATAAGGTTAATCTTCAGTATTTCATGGAAGTAAACTTAGAAGGTGAT
>JABFPS010000030.1:0-14386 GCA_022817285.1 Neuroscelio doddi
AGGACAATATCAGATTAGATTTAAATGAAATAGGAATAGAACAGTGTGATTGGTTGGAAATAGCTCAGGATAGAGAAACGTGGAGGGCTTATGTTGCTGCGGCGATGAACTTTCGAGTTCTTTAAAGCCATAGAGTTAGTTAGTTAGTTAGTCTCAAAAGAAACAAATGTTCCTTTCGCACTTTCAATTTTTCCGTAATTATAGTTATCTAGGTATGTCCCTATCTAATCTGGGAACAATAGGCTGTTTTCGTCAAGCCCTGTTTCTTAGGTGCTAAAACAACTTCTCTTGAAAGTCTCTTTTCTAAGTTAAGTGATAATAAAAAAAAATAATTCAATTAATTCATTTTATTCAAATATTCCAATTTGTTTGATATGAGTTTTTCATACTAAAAAAGAAAGTTTATTAAGGATACGTAACACACTATTTTTGCGTAAAAAAATTTAATTTTAATATATAACATTCATTTTAATATAAATTAACAATGTCAATAATACAAATTAACTGAAATGATATTTAATATTTTTATTTTTATAGAGAACACATATTATCTTTTAAAATGATAAAAATAAATAGAAAGTCAATGACGAAACGTATAAATAATTTTTATAATATTTTTTTATATTTTAAGAAACTGAAGATAAGTTAGACCAAATTTTAAGTACTTATCGTCCAATCATTCATTTAAGAACAACCTAGGAAACGACATCGTATGTGATATGTGGAGAAGTGACGCATGATAAAATAAAGAAAAATAAAAAAAGCAATAAATTCTAATCAACAAACACAACATTCAAAATTGACCGGTTTAACAATAAATGTGTATTTTGAAAAATAAGTGTTACAAAATTTGTCAACATTTTACGAAATCGTGTGAAAAATATTTCTGAGTGTTAATATATTTATATTAATAAAATGTATATAATATGAATTACTGAATAAATACGACAGAACAGTAAAAATCCAAATACGGCTCTATCAGAAGTCGAACATGGAATCTTTCGTTTAAACCACAAAAGCTCTAATCACTTCAGCCACTTCAGACCGCTAACGTTTAGGCACATTAATGTCTTTTACACTGCTAGAAGCTAAAAATATAATTAAACTAATACTTAAATGTTAGATAGGTACACACACATATAGCGACATACATGTCCCGTTAGACACAAAAGGACTATTTACTGTGTGACCCTTGATCTTCGATGATTGTGTATAGTTACGAGGATCAATTGAATATATTTCCAATAGAAATTATATTAAGTGTTTCACATACAATCAAAGTATATAAAATTATTACGCTATTTCTAAAGTAATTTAAAAAAATCTATTTTTTTCACTTTCATTCATTATTGTTCTATACAATTTTACTCATTTTATGTACTTCAAGAATAATCCTTTATTTAATTCTGAAATTTCTTCTTATATATTGAAATAATACAATATGTTATAATTACGTAAAAAGTACAAAGGTAATGTAAGCAGTACCTTTAATTACAATAAAATTTATTGTCCCAAATATTATAATAATATATTGTATATCCATAGAAAGCGGAACACCAGGATTCATTACCTTATTGATTTCAAACTTCAGGATATAGTGTAGTAAGCAAAGTCAGATTCATTCATCAATAACATTATAAATTTAATTCTTCGTTCTTGTAAATCTGCGGATTTAACTTTGAATAACTATAAGTCTAGAAGAAACAGATACACGTATAAACTTGACGCTTAATATTGATTTCATTTTTATTTGTTATTTGAAAAGTTTTTATTAAAATATTTTACAATAAATTTTTTGTTTGGTGCATTTCATGGATCTAATGTTTTTATATATAAATCAATAATCATTTTTTTAGATTCTTTTGCAATCTGTTGGGAATGATAAATATATTTTTTACATTCTACATGTTTTTTGAATTGATTTGAAAAACTTTTACTAATTCCAGAAGGACTCTTATCTTAACTAATAATTCGCCAAACTTTTTTTTCGATAACTGTTATAAGACGATTTTATTAACATTATATATTTTCTTTAACATTTTAAAATATTCTACATGAAATTTTTCGAAATAGTGACTTGATCGTTTTATGCTCAGTGAGAACGACTTTTTACGGTGTTTTGTGATTGTGAATGAAACTTGAGTTCATTAGTATACTACTCAGTCAAAAGAACAATCCAAACAATTGACTACAACAGATGAACATATACACGTACAAACATATATTTAAAAACAAAATTAATTTTAACTACTAATTTACTACATGACTTTTACAATTTACCGGCATAAAATATGAGGGTCATTTGATAAGTTTGGTAAATTTCCTAGAGATAGAGCCACAATTTTTTAAATGGCATCACGGTTGGTAAGCGCCATCCTTAAAACGACCTCTTACTAAATTTCAGCCAAATGCGATGCGTAATTATTTTCTGATAGCCATTTGAATCGATATCGATCTCTCTTGCTACAGAAATGGAAGCAAACGAGTTTCGTGCAGTGATTAAACATTTTTGTTTGAAGAAATGGAAAGCCGCGCAGTTCAAAGCCGAGTTATAGGAAGTTCATGGAGACTGCACCAGCGTTGAAGACTGTTTATTTCTGGATACATGAGTTTAAACGTGGCCGTACATACACTGAAGATGAAGCGCGCTCCGGACGCCTAATTGATGTTACTACGGAGGATTATTGAAAAAGTAATGGTATCGTAATCGAAAACCACCGAGTGAAAGTGCGTGATACTGCTGAGGCTATAGGCATCTCAACTGTGAATTGAAGAATAAGCGACCAAGATTGTCACGCAAAAAAGTGCTCTTTCATGAGGACAATTTGCCATCCCACACATCGACCGTCGCAATAACAAAATTACACAAATTGGATTTCAAATTGATTTCTCATTCGCCTTATTCTCCAGACTTGGATCCGTGCGATTTCTTTCTGTTCCCGAACTTGAAAACTTGGCTCGATGGGAAGAAATTTTCGTCGAATGAGGATGTCATCGCGGCCTTCAATGACTATTTTGTAGTTTCAGAAAACATATTTTTCCAATTTTCAAAAAAAAATTGGAAACTCGTTGGACCAAATGGATAACCCTCGATGGAGACTATATCGAAAAATAAAATTAACTTTTTCCAAAAAAATTTTATTTACGTGCTTTTTTACCAAACTTTTCAAACGATCCTCGTACAATAATGACGTGTCGCAGCCCCCGTGAACCATTAATTTTAAAATCTTTCTTTTATTTATTTAAAAAATTATGAATCATCTTACTAACAACTTTTATACAATTTCCAATTTTCACAAATTTCACATAAAGAAACAACATCTAACACAGTTAGTTATCGTGCAGAAAACAACGAAACAGCGATAAATAATTGAATGTCAAGATCTTCGTGTTTCGACGCAGAACGTTAATGAAGTTTTATACATGATAAATATTAATGATGTTAGTTTTATTCAAATTGTTTTAAATTTTTAGAATTTATATTTATATATTTTATATATAAAAATATGTAATGTTGTTTTACTATTTTAAATTATATTTATAATTATTAAAAATACTTTTATATGTAATATAATTTTCTTATTTCCAAATCCACTTTTCCGGCATATATATTTTTTGTATCCTTATTTGTATATATTTTATCTATATCAGTATATACATATATATGTTGATTAACGTCTTTTACAAAAATAAATAAATTTTAATGTATAGTTTCATAAAAATGTAGATTCATTTTTGAAATCTGTATATGCGTAGAAATAAACTGTTTTTAATTTATGAGAATAATGTATTACATACAGATAAAAAATTATTTTATATTTGTTTGAAGGCGGTTAGTGGGACTAGATACACTAAAACATTAAAATATTATAGATAAAATATCATTATGCAATTTCATTGGAAATTATACTTGTAACAATTTATATTTTGTTTCAGCATAGTCTAATGAAAATTAATAAAATTCTGATAATATAAACTACTTATAAGTTCTTATACACTTTTTATGAGCTATTATGAGCAAATATAACAAATTGTATTTTCAAGAGAAAATAATAGTTCACATCTATTATAATATAATAAACAAATAAAAACTGACATATTATTATATATAAAAAATGCTTATAATGACAAATAGATTTTATATTAGTATATGCACATAGGAACGGTTAACATTATTTTCGCAGATAAAGATGTATTTTAACTACATTTTTTAATTTACATTTTCATTAAAAATACATATTTTTTGTAAAGTAACAAGTTTTTAAAGAAAATACATATAGAACTGCATATGTTTTACACTGGTCTCACGTACTGATAGGCTTCTATATTAGTACTACTTCCGACTGTTCATACATGTAACCAATTGTTTATTTTTTTTTATCTGAATGAATGAGTATAGGGCATTTATAGCGTTTAGGGTTTTATTTAATACATACGAGGGGTATTTGATAAGTCAGTAACTTTGATAAGAGATGGTGCTCAAATCTAAAGTTTATTTTATTTTTCACATTTACCATCTGTTTTAGGCACACACATAAAGATTCAAGTTGTTGTATCAAATAATCACTTGTTGATAGCGTTTGAAAGCGAGTAAGTTTGTTTTTTTCTACAGTGGAAAAAAGTGAAACTAAACCATTAAGAAAACTAAAAAAAGCTGAGAACGTATTATGGGGACTCTGCTCCATCGTATGGTATGGTTTATAAGTGGTCACCGAATTTCGTTGCAGTCATATGAGTACTAGTGATGCTGAGCGCTCGAGACCTCCAGTTGAGTTCACGACTGAAGAGATTGTCAATAAAATCAACGATATCGTTTTAGAAGATCATTGAGTGAAGATACGCGAGATAGGTAAGATGGTAACGATCACAAATGCATGTATATTTAATATCTTACATGAACATTTGGGCATGAGAAAGCTGTCAGCAAGATGGATGCCGAGTTTGCTGGCAGCTGATCAAAAACAATATTGCGCGACCACTTCGAAGCAGTGTTTGGGCATGTACAAGAGCAATTCAAGTGAGTTTGTGTGATTTTTCGTAACTGTTGATGACATATGGATATATCATTACACACCAGAAACGAAAGAACAATCATAACAGTAGATAGTCCTGGCAAACATGCTCCGAAAAATACAAATCGGTTTCATCGGCCGGTAAGGTTACGGCCACAACTTTTTGGGATTTGATGGCATAATTTTCATCTATCATAGAAAAGGGAAAAACGATAGCAGGACCGTATCATGCCTCTTTATTGGATTTATTTTACGCGGAATTGATGAAAAACGGCCCCATTTGACGAAGATAAATATTCTCTTCCATCACAATAAATCATCAGTTCACTCGTCTGTAATTGCAATAGCCAAATTGCTTGAATTGCGCTACGAACTACTCTCTTATCCACCCTATTCTCCAGATTTGGCCCCCTCCGGCTTCTTTCTCTTTCAAAAGATAAAGAAATTACTCGGCGGAAAGAAATTTTCATCGAACGAAAAGGTCATCGCTGAAACAAACGTCTAATTTGCAGAATTTGAGAAATAATATTTTTTGGAAGGCTGAAAGAAGTTGGAATATCGTTAGACAAAGTGAATCGAGCTTTAAGGAGACTATGTTGAAAAATAAATCGAATTTTGGTAAGCAAAATTTTTTATTTAAAAGTTACTGACTTATTAAATACCCCTCGTATTATGGGTTTAGTTGATGCTACATCAAAAGTGTGTATAACGTAGGTGTTATACGTCTTTGATGATGATTGTTTTGAAGATCGTTTTCATAAACAGTATCTACAGAACGCCGAAGAAGTCAATAATCTGCCAGTAATCGAAACATTTAAAAACATCAATATTCCATGCATAAAAGGACATATAACGGGATTGTTATAATGAGGAGAAGATGTGGTTAAGGGAGCTCAGAGTGAACAAGACAACTTTTACTAAAACATTACAAATGCTTCAACAAGCATACAGAGTTGACTGTATGAGCCGAACGCAGTGTTATGATTGGTTTAAGCGCTTTAAGGAGGGCAGAAGTTCGATTACCGAAGATACAAGATCTGATCGATCTTCCTCGGCAACAGACGACCAACATGTTGAGATGGTTCGCACTGTGATTCGTAAAAATCGTCGTTTAACTGTCCGTGAGGTTGCTGAAGAAGTTGGCATATGTGTAGAATCTTGCCATCATATCCTGACAGAAAAACTTGGAATGCATCGTGTCAGTGAAAAAATGGTGCCGCGTTTGTTGACGGATGACCAGAAGGAGAATCGAGCTAGGATCTCTCAGGAGTTGCTTGAAAAAGCAAATGAGGACGAAAACTTCATAACAGGAGATGAGACGTGGGTTTACAGGTATGATGTGGAAACGAAGAGGCAGTCTTCGCAATGGGTAGGGAAAGGGTTTCCTTGACCAAAGAATGCACGGATGAGTCAGTCAAACATCAAGGTGATGATGGTCGTGTTTTTTGATTGCAAAGGAATTGTGCACCATGAATTTGTACCACGTGGTCAAACGGTAAACAAGAAAGTCTACCAAAAAATTCTAACACGATTGAGAGATGCTGTGTGTAGGAAAAGACCTGAACTGTGGGAGAAAAGGCGTGGATGTTGCACCACGACAACGCACCCGCTCACGCATCGCTCTTTGTCACGAATTATCTGGCAAAACATCGCACTCCCGTTGTGTCCCAACCACCCTATTCTCCAGCCTTGGCTCCGTCAGACTTTTTTCTCTTCCCAAATCTGAAAACCACTTTGAAAGGACGTCGTTTCCAGACCATAGACGAAATTCCAGACAATTCGACGAAAAAACTGCACGCCATCGAAGAAAGTGCATTCCAGGAGGCATTCCAAAACTGGAAGAAACGATGGCAACGGATGATTGATAGTAGAGGAGAGTACTTTGAAGGGGACAGTGTTTGAAAAGTTTGTATAATGAGCAATAAAGCAAGTACAGCACAAGTTCGGTCTTTATTTGAACACACCTCGTATGTACCAAGTGTTATTTAACGTGACAATTCATATGTAGAAAATGTGAACTGATGCTAAGTACCATATAAAATATAGAAAGAGACAAAGAGAAAAAAAATTGGCTGTAGAAGCTAAACTAATATCTGTCAAAAGACCAACAGAAATATATCGTCTCGCAATGTTCTTAACAGATAGATGTAAATGAAAAACAAGTTAAAACAGATACTGGTTATTGTTTGGTAGTATATCTTTCCTTTTGAGAATTTTGCAAGGTAATACTTTAGAATTTTATATATTAATAGCGAGAAATATATACATTGCGTGCAGAAGAAGTATAAGTGCAGAAGTTACAGAAAAAATACTTTTTTAACGAGAAATTTGATGAAATTTGTTGGTAAAATTCAACAGTTGTACGGAATTTTGTTCATGACATTCTACGTACATATACTTTTGCATACTACGATTTGTATTGAAATTAATTTTTCATAATAAAACTCAGATACTTACGCGATAAATTGCTGTCATACAGGCACATTTCGTTTCGAAGTCCAAACAATTTTTGGGACCTCGAGGGCTCTATGTCTTTTTGTCATGTAAAACCGCCAACATTAGCGTTACCCAATGTGTACCGCAGACTACAACAGATGTACCTATTCCGAAGTATACGAAAACGGCTCTGTCGGCTGGGAAGTTGATGGTGATGTCTTTTGGGATTTTCACTGGATAATATTTATTAACTATCTGAAAAAGGGAAAAATTATTAATGGCGAATACTATGCTGGCTTGTTACAATGTCTAAGCACTGAAATCAAGACAAACCGTTTGCATTTTCCAAGAAGAAAGTTCTCTTCCACCAGGATAACGTAGCGACTCACACGTCTACAACTGCGATGGAGAAATGTTTTGTGGTTCGAATTAATACTCAATCTACCGTACTCTTTATATTTGGCCCTATAAGACTTCTTACTACTTAGTAATTTTGAAAAATGGATGTTTCGGAAAAAATTTTCTTCGAATTCCGTGATTTTACATTATGTAATTAGCTATTTTTCAGTTTACACGCTTCGTACGAGGGTAAATTGAAAAGTTCGCAGTCTACCATATAAAGGTTAGTATCAAGTCAATTTGCTGAGTTATTACTCAGAAATAGCTGTTTAAACAAAGTCACCTCATTGCATTGTTAAAAATGAAGACAATTTAACATCATGCAGTGACCAAATATTTCGTTAAAAAAGGTTGAACGCCAATATTAATTTGTAACGAGATGAATGGTGTATTGGGTGATTCTGCACCTTCATTCATTACAGTAAAAAAATAAGCTGCTGAATTTAAATATGAATTTAAACGTGCAAGCTTGGACGATGACCCCCGTAGTTGGCACATGAAAAGTGCTACTACATCAGAAATCATTAATAAAATGCATGATATTGATTTTGGGGATCACCGATTGAAGGTGTCTGAAATTGATAAGGCTGTGAGAATCTGAGATGAAAGGGTATCTGATATTCTTTCCGAAGACTTCGGTATGAGAAAGTTGTTTGCAAGATGGGTGCTGCGTTTAATGAGAACTGATCAAAAACGCATTAGAATGCAGACTTCTCAGGAATGTTTGGACAGTTTTAACAAGAATCCAAAATTTTTTCGTAGACTTGTAACGACTGATGAAACTAGGGTCCAGTACTATACTCCAGAAATAACACAACAGTCTAATCAATGAATGCATAGTGGTTATCCATCTCAAAAAATGTAAAGTCAACTTTGTCTGCAGGAAAATGTATGGCTTTGATTTTCTGGAATATTCAGGGAAAATAGTTAACAGACTATTTTAAGAAGGGTCGAACGATAAATGGACAGTACTATGCTAAATTTTTGGATAAATAAATTGAAAAAATTCGTGAAAAAAGGACGGGTTTAGCAAAGTAAATATCATTTTCCATCTGGATAATACAAGACTTTACACAAGTTTTGTTTCTATGGCAAAAATTGCCGAATTGAAGTACGATTTACTTTTCCATCAAACTTATTCGCTTGAATTAGCTACATCTGACTTCCATATATTCCTTAATCTCAAAAATATTTTTCAGAGGGACGAGAATTTCCTCAGATGATAAGCTAAAAGCGGTAGCAAATGGTCATTTTGAGGACCTGGAGAAATAAAACCTACATATCAGGATAAAAACACTTTGAATATAGGTCTAAAAGACCTTAGGTAGTAAACATTTCTTAGATAACAGCACATAGCCACAGAAACTAATGAGCAGAAAGATATCTGAGCGAGCTCTCGTATAAACACGGAAATGAAAGACTCCGATATCTTTAGTAGAGAAGAGATTCTGCATGTGACCAAAACTTTTAGGAATAATTCAGTCCCCGGAATAGATCTAGTAGAAGTAATTGTACTAAAAACTGTGCTAAAGACTGTCCTCGAATTGTTTAGAAATATGTTCAACGCTTGTATTCGGTATGATGTCTTTTCCCGGGAGTGGAAGAATTAACTTGGCTACAGCCGGACTTTTTCATGTCTCAAATGTTGACTGGGTACAGGGATTTCGAGGAGAACGTACATAGATTCAGAATAAAGGAGAGCACGGAATGTACAGGGTGTTTCACAAGAATCCGGACTGCTTTCATTTTGAAATTCCCGCCATATGTAATACGTCAGCCGACATCTAGATAACGTTAAAGTAAGTCTGATGTATCAACAATGAAAACATAATTTTGTCATAGCCGAGTTCGTCATGTCGGGTCGGGTATGTACAACCGAAGAGCCGCAATTGTTAAAAGTCTACGCGCTGGATACACTGTACCCGAGATAATTAAATTCCTTTGTTACCCGAGGTCGACGGTTGACGATATTGCGCATCGCTACATGGCTTCTCAAAGGCCCGAGGAAGTTTTTTATACGCCGGCGCGGAAATATTCAGGTGAGGGAAGGACTAAAAGGACTCCAAACCTAATTAGAAAGGCGCTAAAGTGCATTTCTGATGACCCTGGGAATTCAAGTCGGAAATTAGCGGCTATTTTGAACATCAACATATCGACTGCTCTTTGAATAGTTCATGAGGACCTCAGGTACATGTCTTATGACATAAAGATACGATAGATGCTCTCTGAGGATACTAAAGCCAAGAGACTTGCTCGCTGCCAGTTGCTGCTGTGCTCTCTTAAGAACGAAGCTTTCGGCTGTCTTCGGTTTTTTTCTGAAGAAAAAATGTTCTCTGATGATGCAAAAGTTAACCGGCGGAACGATTGATGGTTCGCCCATGATCATCAGGATGTCCCCGTTGTGGCTAGAATCAAATTCCAGACAAGTGTTCATTTCTTATGTATGGTATCGAGCGAAATTGATGTCATGCTGCTACATTTCTTTAAGAAAGGTGAAAAAGTAAAAAAAAAGTTTATTTAAGAACTCTACAAACTGTCGTGAAATCGTGGATCGATATTATAGCGTCCGGAAGGCCATACGTCTTTCAGCAAGATGGAGCACCTGCGCATACCAGTCATTTAGTGCAGAATTTGCTTGATGATAACATGAGCATTTTCTGGAGCAAGAACTTTTGGCCTCCTAATACCCCTGATTTAAATCTGCTGGTTTATTTCGAATGGAACGTGATTGAGCGAGATTTCAACAAGTCCTAACATCCCGATATCTTATCGTTGGAGGCTGCTACAAAGGCGTCGTTTGCAAGTATGAAGAAGGAAATCTAAGCGTAGATATGCGCACGCTTTCGGCCTAGAATTGACGCGGTTATCGAAGAAAAGGGCAGTCATATTGAATAAAAATATTCTTTAGGGATGCCGCATTCTAAATATGAAAACATTTTTCATGTAACATTCATTTTTGATTGAAATAAATGATTGCTAAAACTGACACGATTTTGTCCGGATTATACTGAAACACCTTGTAGTTGTGGCTGCGAGAGTAAAAGTTCGATGCATCGATTATTCGAAAATAAAATTCTTAGAAAAATATATGGCGCAAAATTAGATGAGGAAATAGGGGAGTGGCGTAGATTATATAATGATAAGTTACATGCTTTGTATTTATCTCCAGATATTGTTAGAATTATTAAATCTCGTAGGTTACGTTGAGCAGGACATGTAGCACGTATGGGAAATACTCGAACCGTGTTTAGGGTAACGTCTGGTAAACCTAATGGAAACAAACCATTGGGTAGACCAAGACGAAGATGACAGGACAATATTAGATTAAATTTAAATGAAATAGGATTAGAACAGTGTGACTCGTTGAAAATAGCTCAGGATAGAGAAACGTTGAGGGAATATATTGCTACGGCGATGAACTTTCGAGTTCTTTAAAGCCATAGAGTTAGTTATATCTTTAATGATTGTGATGTACATAATAATGATGGAATTATAATGTTTCTAACGTCTGGTATTTCGAAAAGTAATGTAATGTTAATTGTAATAGCATTAATGATATCTAATAACTTTAACTATATACAAACAGAAATGTATTGTTAATTTTATTAAAATTTTAGTAGAATTTCAATTTACTAATTGGACAGCTAGCATTTACATTTTAAAAAAGGTATGTGAGACACTAACAGACAAAATCAAAATACACTTCGAATGTACACAGTGTAATGTCGTATTATTTAAAAACATTTTAAAGTAAGAAAAAAAAACTGAGGTATTATATGATAAGTGTAAAGTGAAGTTCCTTTTATTAATAGAAGAAACAAATTATTTTTAATATTAGATATAGCACATCAACTACAAATGTTATTCAACAATCTCAATATGCAGAATAATTTATTTGTTTATTAATAAAGTACAAGATATAACAAGTTTGTTAATATACGATATATATGATGGAACAATGCTTAAAATAATCAAATAAAAAATTAATAGTAAACATAACATAACTTTAAATGTTAATTTTAACGGTGCACCAATATTTAGAAGTTCAAAACGTAGTTTGTGGTCGTTATAAATCCATATTAATGTACTATATCCTGATATGTGATTCAGAAATATTATTTTAGCTACAGTATGGGTAACAGATCGCGAATCATCTCCAGAATTTATGAAAATGGATGTTAAAACTGTGATAATGGAAAATTCCGAATGTATTAATGATGACTTTTTACTAAAAAGTAAATTAACAAATGAAAACATGTAATTGAATGTTGCTATAAAACATGCATACTTGGACACAGTTGCGAGGCCTATATTACAAACTAAATTAACATTTCATGGTTACCTCGAATGCAGTTGATACTATATTTTTGGTCTCACAATGGAGTTGTGCAATATCCGATAACAGTAAATAAAGAGGATGCTTCTTTGAAAACTCAAAAAATACATTTTGAAAATTAAAAAATATGATGATTACAAAAAAACCATATCGAAGAGTTAAAGGACCATGAAGCATGCAGGCTATTCCGCATTTTGATTACGTTAACGGTTGTCCATTTAATGCATGAAATGATTTTAGAGTTAATACGATAGTTATGGAAACTATCGACTACACTTAGTACACCGCATTATTTAAACAAAAATTACCGTAAAGTAATCAACAACCGATTGTTAAGTATTAACTCATCGCATGAAATACATCGAAAGCCAAGATTACTATAAAATCAAAGCAAATAGAAAGCAACAGAATGGTGTAATTGGTTATTGCATTATAATTTGCCTTATTTAAGAGGAGTTATTAAAATTGAAAATGTTTTATGTTTATAGTCTTTTCGTGTAATATATATACTTCGCTAAAACAAGAAATTTCTAAAGCAAATTTGCAAACATGTTTGATTAATTTAGTAGAATTTATGAGCGCTTATCAAATTGAATACGATGAAAATATGATGATTTATAATATGCATTCCGTTCTCCATTTAGTTGAAGCTATTCATCGACCAAGATTTTCGTGGGCTTTCTGTACATTTCCCTTCGACAATGAAATTATTAAGACAAAAATCTGTTAATCAGTTAAACTAGTTAAAAGTAACGAGATTAATACAATTAGTACAATAAGATTTTTGTAAATGCTAATCAGCGTAAGGTAACTAAATTGTTAAATGTCTCATATGTGCATATCACGTGTTTTATTGTTGTATTAAATATTAAATATAAAGAATAATAACAATAATGCATGTGAGTGTGCGTGTATACGTTCTTATGTGTGTCGGTGTGTGCATCTATGTAAATATATTTGCTAAATCATAACTATGAAATTAGAAAAAATATGACAAATATGAATATATTAATATGGAAGTGATTATAAATAAATAATGATATATTTTTTAAAGAAAAAAGTCTACAAATGAATCATAGATAACAAGAAACGAAACTATACGGGATAAGAGAAGAAGATAATAAAAATGAAACAAAAATTCGTAACAAGCCGGAAATCCTTATTAAATAAGGTATCATCTATCACGCCAATGCCAGATGCAGTTTAAAAAGAAAATGAATTAGTAATACATATTTCTTTATTTAGTCATTTTCTTATTAAAACTTAAATTTTACGCCAATTTGAATTGTTTACAAAAGTAAACCAAACCAAATCAAATCATGACAACTTTATTGAAATATGTGATTTTTTAGTTTTACGATAATATGAATGCAAAATTACTTCACAGAATCCCATATCAAAGAAAATTGAAGTTGAAGATCAACAACCAAAAAAAATTACTTACTACAAAAGTAAGTAGGAAAATAAATTCATGTAGAAGAATATTTTTATATCATAAATTGCACATATAGTTACAATTCGATCAATTGTACATTTGATACAATGCGATCAATGTTACATTTCAAAATTTCGATAAGTGTATAGCCTGAATGACGGAATTTCTCAATAAACGCATGCGTTTGATCTAATCAATGGTCCATCGACTCATTGTTATCGTCATCGATCGTGTCTTTGTTGACACCATAGCAACGTAGACAACCATGCCAATAATAGACGTGAAACTACAACACGTGTCTCTCGCCAATACCGCCTTTCTAGAATACGACTATAAGCATGCCCTCTATGGTCAGATGCCAATTTTTGTTAAGAGCCGGGAAGCTTGCAAACTTAAAACTGAGTTGGTGCGCGGGTCATCACCCTCAGGATGGTGAACCTGCTTGAGATCGGACCAGGACTCTCCAGTGTGCAGATGTACCAAGTAAATCGAGACACTTTTGTAATATCTGATTCTCGCTTTTCTTCCAGAAAAGCACAGACCGAGATAGGCTTGCACTGTACGACTGCACAGTAACATCATGGTGAGTCGAGCGTCATCCCATCGCGTAGAGGTCGTCGGCCGCGACGAGCAGATCAGGAGTAGAAATAACAACGATAGGGCGTGCGGAATAATAAAAAGCCTACATAAAAACGTGAAAAATGCTAAAGAAGGCATTAGAGGAAGAACGTTTAACTTTACTAATGCGCGTATGGCCGTGGCTGGAAG
>JABFPS010000031.1:0-14305 GCA_022817285.1 Neuroscelio doddi
ATATTACATGAAAATCTTTCCATGATCAAAAAGTGACTGATTGGTGTGGCGTTAGTGCAGACAAGATTATCGGACCGTATTTTTTCGGGGACACTCGTGGCCAGCCAGTAACGGTGATTGGTGATTGTTATAGGAACATGATTCGTGATTTCCTAATTCCGCATTTACGTGAAAATAATATGGAAGGCTATTGATTACAACAAGACGACGCTACCTGCCACACAGTACGCAAAACAATGGAATTATTGAAGGAATTCTTCGGTAATCGAATCATATCCAAAAAAGGAAATTTTGATTGCCCTCCGCGTTCACCCGATTTGATGCCACCAGACTTTTTTTGTGGGGATATCTTAAGTCCAAAGTATATATCAACAAGCCACCGTCTCTTCGTGCTCTCAAAACCAATATTCGCAAAGAAATTTATAAGATATCGACCAAAATATTGCAAAAAGTGATGCAAAACGCTAAAAAAACGGGCTCACGCTTGCATCACAGCAAAAGGCGGACATTTACGAGATATTATTTTTCATAATTGACTTGTAGCAATTTTCATGAACTGAATAAAATTTAAATTGACAAAAAAAGTTAATAATGTCATGCATTTTCATTTTATTCAATAAATAAATTGGTCACAAATAGATGGCACACCCTGTATTTTAAGTAAATGTGGATTATAGAAATATTTCAGTCTTAGGTATGTAGATCTTAGATATGTAGTCTTAGATATGTCGTCTTGTATAATTTGCTCAATGCATTATTCAACTATTTTCAAGTCAACATTTCTTTCAATTTTTCATTTGACATTATGATTCCTTGTCTGAATTGTTCATCAAGATGTACTGTATTTTTTAAATATTCCGAGCTGAAATATATTGAATAGATTACTGTATACTAATGCTTTATCAGAAATGCATATGAAAAGAATAAAATAAATGTAGTACTTTCAAATTTAATATATCTAAAAAATTAATTTTTGCAGTTATAATAATACATTCCTACCAAACTAGTTGGATTATAATTTATTTGTGTATTTTGCTTTCAGTAACAATTATATGTGGGACACTATATCGGAAAGAATAAAAATGTTGTATATTGTAATGCAAATTCAAGCTAAAAATCCATTAAAGTTATTTATTGCCAAAAACTGCGATGTACAAATGACATTATTTTCAAAAGTAACTACCGTTAGAAAGTTGTAATTATATATTTAAGTATAAAAATGGTATTATGCTAATCCTCATTATATAAAAAAGGAAAATATGACTAATAATAAGTTGTGACGTAGATAATAACTGTATATATATTGTACTTCCTCTTTCTAAAAGAAACTCAAGCTTGATAATAATATTTTATCAAAAGTGTGAAGTATATTGTCAGTAAGTATTTACTTAATAGTAAGCAACAATACAAGTTTACTTGTTTACAGATAACTTAATGCATTACAATTTCTCCTTTTTTAACGCTTTTTCATTATACTTAAGAAATACTTTTTTTTTTAATAATGAATTATATATTTTCGGCTTTATTTTTACCAACGTATATTACGATAACTATATTTATTTTCTCCAAATAATTATTTAATACAAAAATAAAAATATGTTTATAAACAGCAAAAAATATTTTTAATAGGTAACTTATTTTCAAAAACCATTTCAGTATAATGAAAAAGTTATTAAAATGGAAAAATACATAACGTTTTATTATCGCTAGCCAATAAATAATGTTATTTATTATCAATATACAGTATACATTTTTGGAATCGTATAGTAATAATTTTCTATGTGTGTATACATAGGAGTGTTGTCTTTATGAAATAATTATGAACAATTAGTTTAATTTCATAATCACATGAATTTTGTTTTTACTTTACCTTTATATTATTTTCAGTATTAAAGATTATGGAAAGCTTAGCAGTCAAAAAAAGAAATTATTTTTTTGAAAAAAAACTTCATTTTCAAATGAAGGCAAAATCTGATAATTTTTAAATATGCAAAACTCGTACAAAATTCATAGTTTCGGAAAATGGTGATAAGGAATAATTAATACATAATAAAGAAAAATTAATACATGTACATAAAACACTGTGGTAATAGCTATAATGACTATATAAAAGTTTCTTTATTTACTATATATTCACTCCTTCTATTTTTACCTAAATATATGTATTTGTTTTTGCATTTTATTATTTTCATACAAGTATAGTACATACAATATTTTAAAGGTTGTGATAATTTGTATATTAAACAGTATACAACATTTATCTGTTGAACTTTTTTAGTAGAAAAGTAAATTATTAGGTCGAAAACTCAATAAAAGAAAATAAGTATATTTCTTTCAATGAATTAATATAAAAATAATAATTAATTTTTACTTGCCTTTATTTTCTTAAAACAAAATATCTTATAAATTTATAATATTCATTATCATCTGTATAACAAATCTATATTTCTTGGTATAACTTTTTTCTTTATATAGATTATACATTTAGAATATCAAAAATGTGGTAAAAGAAACATCAGTAATGATTATTTAACATTAAAAATGATAAAATGTTATTTTTAATTATAAATTTGGTAATTCCAAAAATCAATCTACGTATTTAAAAAATGATGTTTACAAATATTTTTTTAATAGTATGCATTATATAATTTTATCGAGATTAAACTTTTACATACATGCACTTCTTAGAGACAATATTACTGTAGTCAAAATGTTTTATTATGCTTTTCATCAATATTTTGATGTATGCTTTATTTTAATTAACCCGAAAAAACATATAGTCTATCAGCGCTACTGCAAGTTGTATATTTTGTACCAAGGCTCGACATCCCTTTCACTACTCGACCACCACTCGCACCCCCGCACTGACGCCAATCCCATAGTCTGAACTTTCAAAAGGATTAATGTCTCCCGCTCTTACTGTTTCAAACAAACGCTTTTCGAGATTTCCTCTTGGTCTTCAAATACTGCAGGGAACTTTCACTTTTCTGGTTTATACTCATAGAAAATGATTTGAAATAAAATTATGCAAATAAAATGTATATTATAATAAAAAGAAAATAAAGTTAGCTTTTTAATTTATTTAATTTATAGTATAATTTAGTATAAATTAAAATATATTTGTTATGTAATGAAATGATATAAATTAAAATGTATGTACATATTAAAATATAATTGTAATTACTTTTTTGTATTATGTTTAATTAAAAAATGTTTTGATAATGCTTTATTTTTATTTCATAAATTAAGCAAATGAAAAATTTTAAATTTTAAATGCAATTAATTATATTTATAAATCACAATATATTTTATCAAATTATAGAAGTTGTAGTTTATATATATGAAACAAAAAGTTGAGAATTACTATTTTTTAATATTATTTTATATATGAAACAGGTTTAAGGTATCAAATAATAAAAATTACTCAAATCATATATTTTAAAGCATTTGAAGAAAGTAATGGATATATATATATATATATATATATTAGTATGTGTTTTTTAATAAACATAAAATAATAATTGTATTAACATTAATTTAAATGATTCCAAATGCAATTTCATTAAACCATTGTAACGTTCACGAAAACGTTACATTTAGACAATCTCTACTGCGAAAAGATAAATTTTCTTTTTCCTACTTATTATAAATTATTATCATTAATCTAAAACCAGTTATTATTATTATTATCAATTATCAGTATGATAAAATTATTTATTATTATTATTAACAAATTATTTTATATAAATCACTTTATATAAACTGTTACTATTATTACTATCAAATTTTTATTTATAAATCATTAAATAGAAAAACTATATCAATTAAACTGATAAATTATAATTAACTATCAAAGAGAAAAATATAAAGAAATAAAAGAATAGCATGAAAAGCATAAAATTAAAATCTATCAGAAAAGATAGTAATTAAAATACATAATTTCACGCCATAATATTATTTATGAAATAAAATCGCGCAAGTAAACACTCATACGCACACAACCAGAAGGCATCCATACATGAGTGAGGAGGACTGGAAATACCGAGTTCTAAATGATTTCAAAGTTTCGCACGATATCTAAACAAGGGGAGATGCCTGATAGACGTGAACGCTTCAACAGAAAAATCAATATAAATTCATTGGTCAATAAAATTAGGTGAGGGAAACTAAGAGAATGTTCTATAATTAGTCGATAAAATCAGGTGAGAGAAATAGCTCACGATCGACGAAAAATTTTGAGTGAGGCTTCGCCATTTTATAAGTTTATATAAAATATTTATTTAATATAAAACATAATAATATTAATCAATATATTCATTAAATATAGAAAGCTATTCTTTTTCATCATCGGTGTCCCGGTTCTCATTGACTCCCCAATTTAAAAAATTTATCGTCATACAATTGAGTCTGTAATTTCTGCAAAAGCGTTGCTTCATATGCATCTTGTATATAATGAGGATAACCACTGCTCCGTCTCGAAGTTTCAATACATCATCATCGTAGAAGTTCTGAAATATAAAAATGAAAACTTTACTATTGACTTATAGGTACATAAGTATTATTTTCTTTTTAATGTATTATACTTACAAAGAGAGGTTTATCTTTATTTACTATCTCTGTTTATATTTTTCTCACCACTGTATTTGCAGCTAAAATTATAATGTGCTCAAATATTAGTTTATTTATTGTCAAGAAATTTCCAGTAGAAAGTAAGAAACACGAATACAGAAAATCGTTTAAAAATGTAATTAAGTTAAAGAACAGATGAGAAAAATATTTATTTATGATGGTTTATGATAAATTTTTTATTTACTTACATGTTTTTATAATTGCTTGTACTCCTATTTCTTATTTACTGTTAGCAATTTGTTGCCAACTTCATTATCATTATATAATTAATGGCGTGTGTACGTGCGTGCGTGTGCATCTATGATAAAGGAATGAACAATGGAAAATGTGAAACTTAATTTTGAAAAGTTTAAAAATTGGATTAGGCTTACTGGGGATACTTATATAATAAAACGCGTCTTCATTCAGAATTATGCATATATTACAAAATTTAATAACGTAATAATAACTTGTTAAAAAAAGATTGTTTTTTTAACTCCCTACCTGTTATATAATAATAATTAACAAATAAAATTCGATATAAACATGCTGACAACATATAAAAAGTTTATAAGTAAAATACCAATTATAATTAATTTACCAATTATATATAATAAATAATTATAATTAATTAAAAATACCATATATAATAAAAACACCATATTATAATTAATTACCTTATTTTTTAGACAAAACTGTAAAACATGGTTGAAATATTTATTTGAAGAAGCGCAGAAAAGAATATGAAAAAACTATTAAAATTAGAGTACTTAAAACTTTTTCAAAATTATTCAAAGAACATATCTAAAAATATGTATTAATAATCTGAAATACCCTGTAATATTGCAATTTACTCTTAAAGTTTACAGACTTTATTTTGCAGTGATTTTTAAATATTTATTTCAAACAATTTTTTCTTTAATAAGTAGTATAAAGAAATAATTTTTAATAATAAACTATTATAAAATTGAAGCTGACGAATAAATAGGCACAAATGTATGTTTTGTATAGGTGCTTTGGCATAATTTATTGTTAAATTATTTATTTAAGTTGTTCATTAACAAATCTTATTATTTGCAAAAGTATAAAAAATTTTTGAATCAAATTAAAATTTGTATATATCAGATTTTTTTAACAACTTTTATTACATATTTACAGAGGTGCTTTCTAAAAAATTGAAAATATTTCTTATATTCTTCTATTTCAATATTTTTGTTACATAGTTTTCAAATATTTTTCAGATGGTTTCAAATCTTTTTTTCAGTATAATATTTCCATCAAAAATAAAATATTTTCAAAAAATGTTTTTTCAAGCATTTTAAGTACGTTATACATTTATTCATAAACATTAACAAAAGACTAGCGAAACGTGTGCAAATTCGTATATTTTTTATAGGTACAATCCTCACAATGGTACCGCAGCGATATCATTGTGAAAACTGTGGTTGACAGGGTAAAACGTACTTACCTTTTAGGAAACGTGGAGAAAATATGTTGGTAAAATTTCCAGCTCACTTCACTACTTGTGTTTTATATTTTTATGTAATATATAAATAAATATTCAGTGGGAATTAGAACAATACTTTTGTATTGTAAATTATATATTGTTTTATTTTGAAAACATGTTATCTAACTGTGTATTATTTATTTCTCTGAAATGTTTTAATGTTTTATACTACTTTCTGGTACAACCTTTTTCTTGTATTTAAGACGTTGGAATCATTCTCCTGATAACTATGTGAAAAATAGGTAGATTATCCCTTTAGACAGTATTTACATTTTCAGGTTAGTGTACGATCAATGTAAAATACACCTTAATTACGTCGTTAAATAACGTAGAATACACGTAGAATACACTATACAATTACGTGTGGAATACATGCGAATAATTTGCTACAATTTTTCTCTGTATTTAGTCCCGTAAATGATCTACGTAGAATACTCGTGAAATCCACCTAAAATACATACGTATTTCATCATTACTTGCGTGACCATATCTTCGTGGATAATACGTGGATTCTACGGATTGGGTTGTGGATTATCCGTATTATACACGTACCTAAAGCAGACGATCTACTTAAAATCCACGTCGATTACACTTAGCTGCTATGTGTGAATTTTTCATTTTATGACAACGTCTCTTCGAAAACGAAGTTATTCCTTCACAATAATAAAATAGTGTTATATTATTCAAATTAATATCACGTATTTTTACATTAATTATTTTTTAGTGAAAATTTCAAATTATTACAAAATTTTACATTTCACTTTTTTTATAGTGTATCTATTTTACAGTACATATATAATTGTGAATGTAATTTATTATATTCATTTTTTTTAATGTGTTATTCCAAGATTGTTTATTAAATCACACAATTGTGATATACACAATGTACACATAGTTGTACACAAATAAAAATAAAATTATAATCACTATAATGAATAACATTGTCAAATTCAAATGTTCATAATAGTAAAAACAGAACGTGCATTATTTATATTCATTGTCTTAAATAAAATGTCACCTTACTTTTTGTCTTTAATTGCAGGTTTCTCTTTATTTTTCTGCTACTATTAGGTGGTAAACTTAATTCCTGCCGTTTTCTCGACTCCAAAATTGATTTGTTTCAGAGGGAAGATGAATGAACCTTAATCAAAATAATTTCCTCCGTTTTCTACTACTTTGTCCCATCTTTCTGGCAACAGGGCAATCCCACGATGGTAGAACGCGGTGCCTTTCGAGGTGAACCATTCATCCACCCATTTTTGGACTTCTTCGTAATTGGAGAAGTGTGTGTCCGTAAGTGCGTGTTGCATCGACCGGAAAAGATAGTAATCCGACGATGCCAAGTCTGGAGAGTACGCTGGATGCGAAAGGACTTCCCATTCCAGCTCGAAAAGTGTCTGCTTCACGCTTTTCGCAACATGCGGTCGAGCGTTATCATGCAAAAGAATGACTTTGCGTCGATTGTTGGCTACGGATGGTCTTTTTTGCATCAACGCGTCAATCAATCGGCATAATTGCTGTTGATAGCGATCAGCTGTAATGGTTTCACTTGGACGCAAGAGCTCGTAATACAGCACACCCTCCTGATCCCACCAAATGCAGAGCAATGTCTTATGCCCGTGAATATTCCTCTTTGGCGTTGAAGTGGATGGTTGGTCGGGATCCACATACGATTTCTTCCACTTGGGATTATCAAAATAAATCCATTTAATCACTAGTCACGATACGCCACAAAAAACTTTTTTTTCTGTGTCTGGCAAGCAAAGAAGTCGTGATTGACAAACGATTCAAAACGGCTTTTTCTGACAACTCATATGGTAGCCATATCTATTCCTTATGAATTTTTCCCGTGGCATGCAAACGTTTTGAGATGGTCATTGGAGTAACATTTAACGCATTCGACAACTCTAAAAGCGTTTGAGCTGGATTCTCATCGAGCAATTCTTGCAGCTCAACATCTTCCAATTTTTTCGGCTGTCCGGTACGTTGTTTATCTCTCACGTCAAAATCACCGTTTCGAAAGCATTCAAACCAAATTCTACATGTTTTTTCCGATGGAGTTTCATCAACGTAGACTTCGGATAATAAGCGATGCGTTTTAGCTGCGGTTTTTTTGAGGTCGAAGTAGTGAAGAAACACATGTCGGAAAAACAGCTTATCGCGGTTCATTTTCAATCGATTGGAAAATATTTTTGGTGTCGATCACTCTAAGCTGTGAGGACTGAATCAGTTTCAGTAATGTCTAAACTACAAAAGATATGCGACTTCATCATCGAAACTTGCTAGCGTTAAAGCCTGCACCCTCTAGTAGCGAACGGCAGGAATTAAGTTTACCACCTAATATTATATTTGAAGCTTCAAAATTACATTTTTGCGATTCTACAATAACATAACAATTTTCAGGGATAAATATCATTCATAGAATGCATCATTTTTCTATAAACTGGGTCCATATTTAAGGAATGTTTGAATTGCTTTGAAAAAGAAAATTAAAGAAGAACAATTCTAATTTGAATGTTTTACGTATAAACCTCTTTAATTATTGATTTTTATTATAAAAATTCAATTTTATCCTATTAAAATCGTTATATTGCAGTAGATAATACATAAATAGTTAGTACAGATAAATAGTTTAAATAGTTAGTTAATATATTATTGTTATTAAATTAAACATAAACAAATAAATTAAACAAGACATATTGATATAATTTATTATTTTGAAACAGAAAATGGTTTCATTAACTGCAGATTGAATCTAGCAATTCATAATTTGCAGCTAAATATTTTGAGTTCACATAAAGTACTCGTTTTTACTACATAAACGTAAAACATATTATAATTATGAAGATAACACATTTTTTAACGATTTAATTAATCAGTTGACATATCACACAAGGAATAATATTTTATAAATATGTGATATCACTATGCAATAAATCAATATTCATTAAGTTTGTACTCAATAAGTGAAATCTATTAATTACAATTGCATGATACCTTACTATTTGTACGATACCCTAGTATTTATGCGACAATTCCCGACTTATGATTGATAATAATTATAAACGATGTACCATTTTTGTCATAAGTTTCATAGCAATCGTAGTTTTGTTAAAAGTATGATTCATTTAGTTTAAATTTCAATCATAATAAATCGTTTTTAATTACTTTCTATTTTCGCTTACTGGAATCGTCTGTCGGCAAGCAAGTTATACCTTAAATATGTACGTCTTACTGTTATTGTAGCGAACATCATAAAATTTTTGTTGAGAACGATTAGTTTTAATTGTCGAAAAAATGTTTATTCCACTGCCCACGCCTTGCCATTACTTCGTCACTAATAAAAAATGTTTATTAACTGAGTATTGTGACATTTGTGAGTTACTTTTTGGGCGTTGAGTAAAATTTTGAAAAATTTACTTTTTTATATTTAAAGGGGAAATGCTCATACAACTTCAAATTAGTACTGTAAAGACATTAAAAACGTCATGAATGAAAAAAAGTACTATGTTAGCTTATTGTTCTAATTATAGACTATTTTTGGATGTCATAGGTAATAACAAATTTTAAATAATACTAAATAATTTTTTAAATATCGTAAAGCAATGCTGTGAAGCTAGCACCTCTACATGAAAAAATGTATTTTTTTTATATCAGAATTTGGAACTCATTACCAATTCATTATTACTACGATATTAAATTCATTACTAATTCGATAAATAATAAATATAGAGAAATTACGTTTTGAAAAACAATAAGAGTAACACATATTTCCTAACACACCTACCCGCAAATGAGGAAACAATGCCTTGCTAATTTTAATGTATTAAAAAGTGATTTTAATGTGAACATTATGTACAAATTAGTACATATCTTAGTTTTAATTTAAAAATTCAATACAATATCAATCACATATTTAACTACGTCCCCTAAATCCAGTAAACCAGCCCTTAGAAAATTTAATTGAAATCTATTTAAAAAAATTATTATTTTAAAAATTACTTTGACTAAAATATATTTAAGTTAGAGTAATTAAGATAAATATAATATAATATAATTATTATTGAAAAGTATGATAGGAAAATACATTTTATAGTTTGAGCTCCAACCTCTCATTCAAAAAACAACCTTTGGAGTTTGATATCATCATAAATCACATGCGTGGGCCGTTCGATAAATCCGTGCAAAAATGAAGAAGGCATCATTTTTTTGGGAAAATCAACTTTATATTTTAACGTCGTTACTCCTCACCTTGATACATTTGGTCTAACGATTTTCTAGTATTTTGATCTCATCCATATAGTGCAACTTATCCAACTCTGCAAAACAGTTTGTTTCAACAATCACTTCATCATTCGATCTAAATCTCTTTCAGGTTGGTAGTGATGAATCCATGTTTCGTCGACTGTTATAAAACATCTTAAAAATTCACTTGGATTGCGTTGAAACAGCTCCAAATTGTGCTTAAAAGCGATCATTTGTTTGTTTTTAGTCAATTGTGAGCAAACGCGGCACCCATCTTGCAGACAGTTTTTTTATTAGCAGATATTCGTGCAAAATATTATGTACGTGGCCATTTGAGATACTCATAGCTATAGTAATCTTTCGCACCTTTAATCTCCGGTTGTTCATCATATTATGGAATTTTTCTATAATTTCTGGAGTTGTAATCTCAACAGGGCGTCTAGGATATTTAACGTCACTTGTGCTCATTCGGCAACATCGAGATTCATCAAACCAATTATAAACCATTCTAGACGAAGGTGCAGCTTCACCATAATGTTTGTTAAGCTTGGCTTCATTTCCGCAACAGTTATATCTTTTAAAAAGTAATGTTTAATTAATACACGAAACTCGTTTTTTTCTATTATTTTAAGATTTGGAAAGTTGATTGCGTTAAATAGCTGCCAAACACAGACAAACTGACGGAACTGTTTAAAACTTTATATACAATTCTTCAAGAGTTGCCACATGCTAAAAATAATGTCGATAATATACTAGTGGCAATATCTTTTAATTTTACACAGACTTATCGAATATCCCTCGTCAAAGATATAATACTTTGCTTAAACTTATTAGAAAAATTAATAACGTCAGAAAATACATTAAATTTATGATACTCACGTATACTTAGTAGAGAAATTATTATTATTTACAAGAAAGGTAATGAAATATATTTTAAATTGTGAGTTCCTTTCAATCAATGAAAAATCTTTTGAAATTGATAATGTCATAAAATATTAAAGTTACAATAAATAATTTAAACTTACTAGAGAAATAATGATTATTGACATGAATGGTGATGAAATACATTAAGAATTTTTAGCTGCAACTCGTAATTCAGAAAAACACCCTTTGCATTTGTTAGTGACTTAAAACACATTGATGTTTTAAGTCAAACTTATTATTAGAAAACTTACTATTAGAAAACTTATTATTTTTGAAAAGCATTATATTGAAATACAGTTAAAATGATGGAAAGCGGAAATTATCTAATTTGAAATTAGTTTTTCGTATTATCTTTATATATTTCAAAAATATGTTATATATATGTTGACTTTGAAAGTTACACTAGAGATGCATTATTCACATAAATGACCAATGCAATAGTAACTGATGTATTTGAAGAAATTTTTTCTCTTTGATAAATAAATAATTGTATTTTATCCATAATTCATTTTGTCTGAACGCTATTGCTGTATAATGATCCGTTTCTTTTTTTTCATGAATGTTTGTCTATGTTGTTTCTAGTTTCTTTTCCAACTATGTAACGAATCACTCCTATTAACACGTAATAATTTTCTATAAAGGAAAATTTCAAATTTTTCGGTATGTTTCGCAGCGCAATATATAAACTATTAATGCTACTTGTACATATTTTTATAGATATGAATAGATCTATAAACATATATAAATTATTATGCAATATTTCATAATCAATTGATTGCTTCAGTTACATTTGATGATTATTCTTTACTGTTCTACGAATTTTCATATGATCTTAACACATAATTCAACATGCTTGACGGTTGAATAATGCTAATGGTTGCCCAAGTCAATATTGTCAGTCTATTTTTAACATATTGTAAGCTGACAGTATGTTGGAATTTACTCTATTTTTAACGTGTAATTTCAATCTGAAATTAGACGTAAATCTGAAATTTAGCACTAGTAAGAAAACTTTTTTTTGTCGAAATGCACATAAATCCCTTTTTCACTCTCATTTTCAATTACTTTACTTAGTATAAAATAGTAACTAAAATATTTCGAATAAAATAATAATTAATTTTCGAAGTATAAAATGGTAATAACAATTTAAGTATAAAATATTACATTTATGTACTCTTACTATGCACATAAAAATAATTATTTCTAATTGTACTGTTATTTAAATGACATAATTTATTTATTAATAATATTATTATATCATTGACATTTAATACATTTTTTTATTAAGATGAAAACAACTGCAGGCTGAGAAAAAATAAATATTACAGATAATGTGTTGTAGGAGCTGTTAATAGGGCCAGATTATTGAAAATAAAGCGAGGAAGTTGTAATTAGGACGAGTCTGAGTGTAGATTGAAAATTTCAGTAGTTAGAATATTCGGGATGCAGCAAAAACGCACTGCAGAGTCGTGGCTCGAACATGTCATCAGGAATTTAATCATTTACATATGTCAACTACTGTGGCCATTTTTTAGCCAGTACAACTTTCTTCACGACACTACCTTTCACCCAGCTCAAAAAATATGTCGTTCTACAGCGTTTATGAAAGACATTTCTTGAAACAGCAAGTCTGTAACGGAAAGATTGTTAAACTATTTAACTTTTCTGAAGCACCCTTTACTACGTGATGTCATCTACGTAATATTTAGATTATGTTGACACATATATTCACAGAACTGTTTAACATTAACTGTGTACTCAATATGTATACATTTGCCCGATAACTCTTCTATATTATATTACGGGAAATCCTTAAGAAGTAGTCATCTTTTCTTACAGATAAATGCCGTGATTCCTTTTTCATAAGTATCATTGTTGAATCTGCACAAATTATCATTTTTCAAAAACATATTTTGTGAATACAGGCTGATCCATAACAGCTACATGTAACGATTGAAACATGGCGTCGAAAGTACATGTGTGTGTAGTTGTAGTTACTATAATTTATGGCTTTTTATGTAAAAGATTTCTATTTTTCAAAATGGCTAAGGTTTTTAATGTCGTATGTAATACGATATCATTGGAATTAAAGTCGCCGATGATAAATTTGGATTTGGGTATTTTCTTCATTTAATTCTTCCCAATTTTCGATATGTCACTGAAACTAGCCGCTCGAATTGGCCGCTAAATAGGGAAAAATAGGTGTAGGGCGCAATAGAGGCAACCAAAATTTTGACACTACAAAATGTAATAAAAACAAATACTAATAGAGTGACCTTACTTTCATAAGTTTATAAAAGCAGCTCACAAAATTTTAAGAGGGAGCAAAAATAATAAATGTTTATAATAATTTATTAATCTGCACATTTCATGTTATTCGACGAGGCTATATGCAGGAAAGCAGCTAAAAATCTAGGAAAAACAGTGTTGTATGTTATACCTGTAACTGTAAACTATAATGAATTTTGTTCAACAAATTTGACAATTTTTTCATTCAATTAATCGTAATTACCTTAGTACATTAAAGCGTTGGGTATGTGACAACGTTTAGAATAACATCGACTCTCTATTGTAATTGATTATGAATGCTTCTCGTTATTTTGTTTCAGTCTTTGTTATTAAAAATTCGTTATTCGTTTATTTATTTCCTTTGGTACATTTTTATGTATTAATGAAATGTGTGATAATGTGGTTAATTTTTTGCTATTTGGGATTACGTGTAGTTCGTTTGTAAATGATAAATGCAATAAATTGAGTAAAACAATAGATATATTTTTAATGTCGAGGTTCCTGCAGCACACAGAACAACCAGATATATATATATATATATATATATATATATATATATATATATATATTGAAACGTTACGTTTTTTTATACATATCTTTGTGATATCGCATTTATTTTTTTGTATGTACCAACGTTCCCTTTTTTGTTGTATTTTTATTATAATTAGATTTACTTTGATAAATATGTTTATTTTACTATCTCTAAATATATATTTTCTAGATCATCTTCTC
>JABFPS010000032.1:0-14145 GCA_022817285.1 Neuroscelio doddi
TGCATTGATTATACAGTTCTTCTCCTATTGCTCTACTTTTTCCTGACATAAACTCCATATTTATTCTTTCTAGCCTCAATTATTTATAGTTTTTACTATTTGTCTATCTATTAGTGGAGATTGGTATTAGTTCCTCCTTTCCTCGCTTTTGTTTTTAGCGCCACTTGTAGAGGCGTGTTTTCTTTCTGGTTGGTAGCATCTATAGCTTCTCTCAATTTATCTTGAGATATCACTCCTTTTTCTACTAAATTCAAAATCAACTCCAAATATGCAACTTTTTGCTCTCCTTTAAGTAAAGCAATATGATGTAAAGCATTGTCGCCATTTGTGTCTTTCAGGCTAATATCTGCCCCTTTTTGTAGTAACTCCTCAAAAAGTTTTTTATCATTATTTTCAATTGCTGAATGTAATGGATTACTATCTGGAGTATTTATGGTATACCTATAATTTCTTTAATTTTTGTTTCTGTATTGGTTTTTATTTCTGGTTCTAATTCAGACTTCTTTACTGACTCTGCCAATTTTTCTAAGAAGTTAAGATAATATATTTTTTGTTTTTCGCTTAACTCCTGTAATTCTTCTTTAGACAACCGCGAATCATCAATATTTGCTCCTAATTTGAGCAATTGTATAGCAGATACTATTGTACTGTCGTAGTGTGGTATAAGTTTTTTTGAAGGTTTTCTAGGTGTAGTCTCAAAACTATGTTTTTCTTTTGTTACTTTAATAAGTAACACTGCTTGCAGTGGTGTTTGACCGTTGCCATTTTTATCGTTTACAGCTTTTTCAAGTTGTGCTTTAAGTTCTTCTTTCTTACTCACATCTAGTACTGTATTTAAAAAATCAAACTTTTGTTTTTTCTCTAATTGTGTAACTATTAGGTGTAAAATATTATTTCCTTCTTCTTTTAAACTGCTAATATCCGTGCAACCTTTCAGATATTCTCTAAATTTTCCTTGATTTCCATTTTTAATTGCTTTGAATATCTTATCAGTATATTGAACACTGCTGTTCATTATTCCGTTCTCTACTTCTTGATCTTCACTTATTGTGTTAGCACTACTGATTGAATGCTTCTTACTAGCGTCATGATCATCTTCAGTTTCGCTACTGTTGCCGCTTTCAATTCCACTGTCTTTACTCTCTATACTCTCTCTACGACCAGTTTCATTTTGATCAACGTTATCAGGATGATCTTTTTTGCTGCCCTTGTTAATAACTTCTGAAATTACTTGTTCTATCTTCTCTTTCTTTATTTTCTCTAGTTCTTTTGACTGTTTGATTTCTTCTTTCAATACTGGAAGGAAGCGTTGGGTATAATACTCATAATATTCTGGCGATTTTTTTAATTTAATTAATACCTCAGTTAATACCTCAGGACTAGCCCCTTTTTTGAACAACCTCTTGCATTCTGTGAGAGTCCCGTCTTTCCCAACTTCTGGGTTTAGGTGTTTGTGCTTTCCTTTTGTTACTTTTTCCATTATAATATTCAATAATTTACTGTTGTATACTAACGCATTGGATGTAGAATTTTTTTCTGTCATATCAAAGCCTCGCTAAAAATTAACTATTTGTGTATCCTTATAGTTGTAGGTGTTAACAATTTGAGATTGAGAATTAACAACTAAAAAGCTTTAAATTTTAAAATGTTTTATATGTAATCGAAATACAGGCAGAAGAGCGTTTCTGCTAGTATCATAGTTAAACCTCACTTCAACGATTATCTACTATTTTAAATGTTTAGTTTTAAGAAAGGATAAATATTGGTATAGCTAAAGTGAACAGGTGCAAAATGTGCTATACCGCGGCGCTAACGAGTAGCGTAATGACGGCATATCAAATTGTAGCTAGCTATAGAACGTTCCCTACTAGCTTATTCATGAATTGACGTAGTATTGATACATCGCTCATTTTAGTAGCTGGATTTTCTGTATATTCTGATTGACTTGATGATTTTTGCACCTCTTGCTCTTCTAAATCGTTGGACTTATTTTCTATATCCTTAACAGAGTTATTGCATTGTGTATCATTTTTTGGTGCGTTATCTTGAAGTGTAAGTTGCTTTTCTTCAGTAAACTTTCCTTTAATTTTTCCAAATCCTTCATAAATATTTTCTAAATTCAAGTAAATAAGATAACAAACTCCAATAACTGCTATAACAGATGAGGCAGTTGCAATTGTAATACTTCCTTGAGCAGCGCTGAATATTACCGCACAGGCCAAAGCAGTAAATACAAGAGTTGTCACTACTTTACAAACAACATTATTGACATACTTCACAATATCGCGTGCTTTTAACTTCTTGCCAAAATTGCACTTCAGTTCAGTTCTCATATCATCTGGAATAAGCGCTCTACCCATTGATTTCTCTATTCCTTTTATAATTTGATAATACTCTTTGCTCCATAATCTTTCGGGTAGTATTAACTGCTTTGGGTCAACACCATTTTGCAATAATTTTACACAGAACTTGATCGTGTTATCACGGCTCTTAGGATTGACCAAATTATGTTTATCTTTTGTCGTCTTAGTAATTAGCGCTACTTGTAGTGGTGTGCGTTCTTTTTCGTTAGTGGCGTTTGCAGCTTTACTAAATTTCTCTTTTTCCACCGAATTTAAAATCAACTCTAAACATGTAACTTTTTGTTCTCCTTTGAATGAAGCAATATAGTGCAGAGCATTTTTTTCATCTTTATCTTGCACAGTAATATCTGCACCATTTTTTAGCAATAGTTCTAGGGTTTCATACCTTTTAGTTTTTTCAAATTTTCTATCTGTACATGATCGATCCTCATTCTTTTCTTTTATATGCTGAAGCAACTGATGAAGAGGTGTTAATCCTTCCCTGCTAGTAGTATTTACAGCATCATCTTTATCTGAAATCAACTTCAAACATGTAACTTTTTGTTCTCCTTTGAATGAAGCAATATAGTGCAGAGCATTTTTTTCATCTTTATCTTGCACAGTAATATCCGCACCGTTTTGTAGTAATAGCTCTAGGGTTTTATATCTCTTAGTTTTCTCAAATTTCTTAAGTGATCGGTTCTCACTCTTCTCTTGTATGCGCTGGAGTACCAGATGGAGCGGTGTTTGCCCTTCTTTATTTTTATCATTTACAGCTTTTATAAATTGTTCTTTTTGGTCTACTTCCAGTGATATACTGAGGAATTTAAGCCTTTGCTCTCTCTCCAATTTTGTAACTATCAGGTGCAGAGCATTGTTGCCTTCGCCATCTTTAAGGCTAATATCTGCCCCTTTTTGCACTAACTCTTCAAAACGTTCTTTATCATTATTTTGAATTGCTAAATGTAATTGATAATTATCATTACTATCTGGAGTATTTATGGTACGTGGTATAATTTCTTTAATTTTTGCTTCTGTATTGATTTTTATTTCTGGCTTTAATTTAGATTTCTTTCCTTGCTCTGCTAATTTTTCTAAGAAATTACGGTAGTATGTCTTTTGCTCTTCTTTTAAGTTTTGTAATTCTTTTGTAGATAATCCTAAATTATCAGAGCTGGCTCCATGCTCTAACAATTTTGTAAGAAACTTAAGTGTGTTATCGTTACTTCGAATTGTATGAGACTCATGTTTTTCTTTTGTTATCTTGTTAATTAGTGCTACCTGAAAAGCGTCCTGATTTTCACTATTAATGAGTTGTGCTAGATCCTCCTTGGTGACCGTTTTTATTAGGGTACCCAGAAACTTGCATTTCTGTTTCTTTTTGAGCGACGCAATGAGGTGTAAAATATTATTTCCTTTTTCATCTTTTATGCTGCTAATATCCGTGCAATCTTTGAGATATTTTTTAAATTTCCTGTTATTTCCATTTTTGATCGCTTTTAGTAATAGAGCATTGGTATTTGTTATTTCGTTGCTTATTTCTACTTTATGATCATCTTCAACATCGCTACTGTAGCCACTTTCTGCTTCACTATCTTCACTATTCCTACGATCATTTTGGTTGTGGGTAATACTATTAGAACAATATTTGCTATTATCAGTAATTTCTGAAATTACTTGCTTTACTCGTTCTTTTGTTTCATTTGATATTTTTTTCGATCGTTCTATTGCTTTATCTAGCACTGGAAGGAAGCATTGGACATAATACCTATAATATTTTTCTTGTTCTCTAAGTGATTCTTCTAATTTAGTTAATACTTCAGAGCTAGCACCTTCCTCAAATAACCTTTCACATTTCTTAAGAGCTCCATCTCGACTTCTTGGTTTTTCACGCTTGTGTTCTTCTTTTTTTACCTTTCTCTCTATAATGCCATACAATTGCTCGTCTTTTCTATCCCGCTCTTGCTTTTCATTTTTATCTATGTATTCATCTAATTTTTTTGCATTAGTAGCTAGTGCACTTAGATCTATACTCATACTAAAACCTCAATATTAAAAGCTATTTAAGTTGTCAGCACTAAACTAACAACCAAGAAGTTTGACTTTTAATTTGAGCTAAACGTTGTATATGTGATCGAAATATAGGTGGAAAGGCAGAAAATTAATTTCTGTAAGAAAGTTTGCCGTCATAGTTAAACCTCACTTGAACAGTTGTCTACTATTTTAACCATTTAATCTTAAAAAATAATAAATATAGCTAAACTGCAAAACGTGCTACTGGCTAAAATAGGATAAGAAACTATAGCTGCAGATTGATGTTTTTATCAGTCTTCCAGGCTTGGTTTTTCTTTTAGTTTTTTAAGTCTTTCTTTATTTAGTATGGAGCTTATCTCTTCTACACTTTTATCAATATCATCATTGATTATTACATAATCATATTTATCACGTTTGCTTATCTCTTTTTGAGCTTCGGCTAATCTGCGCTCTATTTCGCTCGCATCATCACTATTACGCTTTTGCAAACGCAACCTAAGCTCTTCCATTGAAGGGGGAAGTATAAAAACACTCACAACTTTTTTTCTCATGAGCTTGAATAAGTGAAATGCTCCTTGCCAGTCTATGCTTAGTAAAACGCTTATTCCACTGCTCAGGTTTTGCTCTATAAAATCTTTTGGTATACCATAAAAATTCTCAAAAACTTTGGCGTATTCAAGCATCTGACCAGCTTCGCATAACTCGTGAAATTTTTCTTCGGTAACGAAAAAATAGTCTTTTCCATTTATTTCGCCGGGGCGAGGCTTGCGCGTAGTCATAGAAACAGACCTAACTAAATTAGTTGATCGCTCAAGTAATTTTGCTGATATAGTAGTTTTTCCAGCTCCAGAAGGGGAGGATAGAACCAATAATACGCCCTCACTTTTTACGGTCATTTTTCTTTGCATTTTTTAACATGGCGCTTTTTGGATCAGAGTTTAAAAAGCTAGAACCTTCTAAATTAGAATTTGATAAGTTGGTGCCAATGAGAGAAGAGTTATCAAAGACAGTATAGCGCAAATCGGTCTTTTCAAAATTTGCCTTATTCAAATTAACGTTTACAAACTTTGCTCTACTCAATGTTGAATTAGAAAAATCAGCATTTTCTAAATTCATATTCTTAAATTCAAAGTAAGAATAATTTACATCAAATTTTTCACCCTGTGATATTTTCTCTTGCAAATCTCCAATTGAAGTTATAGCATTTTCTAACCCTGTAAGTTTTTTCTGCCCTTGATTGTCAATCAAAATTGAATTATCAAACTTGCAATCTGTTAAATGAGCATCAGCAACTGAACTTTTATATATGCTTGAAGAGTGAAAAGACATATCACTAATTGTTGAATTGCTCAAATTGCTAAGAAAAAAGCTAGTTTTCCTAAAGGCATTAGCGTAAAGCAAAGAAGATCTGAAGTCGCTTTCAACAAAATTTGAATTAGTTACTTTTAATTTGGACCAGTTTGAATTATCAGCTAATAAATTAAAGAATGTTGAATTTTCTATTTCACTGGAATCAATATTATGGTGAGAAAGCGTGCTGTTATAAACTTGAGAGTCTTGGATTTTTATCTTATACATTGAAGTTGTAGAAAGGTCTGAATCTTCTATCTTCGCAGAGGTGAATAGTGAATGGTCAAAAAATGAGCCATTCATGTTAGAATTCACAACTTTAGTATTATGAAACTTTCCGTGACGAATGTCAGCATTAGAGACATTAACTTGATGCAGTTCACTAAAACTAAAATCAATATTGGATAAATCAGCATCCTGAAGACTTGCTTCAGAAACATATACATGTTTTATCTTGGAACCATTTAGTATAGATTGAACAAAACTTGAATTATCGTCATTCACATAGGAAATTTGTGTGTTGCTTAAATTAGCTTCGTCGAAGTTACTGTTAATTATGATAGAAGAATTAAGGCAGGCATCGGAAAGATTGCTACCTGTAAAGTCTGATTCTTTTAACTCTGCACCATATATGTTAGCATTTTTTAATGAAGAAAATTGTATCTTTAATTTATATGCATCCACTCCAAAGAAATTTGCATTATCAAGGTTATTTTTCTGCATAACAGTATCGTTTATTTCACTATCATTAAAATTTACGTAGCTAACATTCGAGTTTGATAAGTTGGAGAGATTCATTTTCACATTCGAGAAATTAGTATGCAAACCAATTACGTTGTGCATACTTACTTTTTTGAGATCGGAACTGATAAAATCAGCATAACTAACATTAGACTGATCAAATACGATATCTGTTAAGTTTGCAGAAACAAATTTTGTAAAACTCAAATTTGTACCTTTTATTTTAATGCCATGTAAATTAGCATTGGAGAAATTAGCACCACGTAAATCAACATCAATGAAAGACACGTCGGATAAATCAGTATTAGAAAAATCAGCACCAATCAGACTTACTCCATCAAAAACAGATCCACTTAGGTACAATTGGCTAAAATTAGCTCCATTTAAGTTAGAGCCAAAACCTTTCTTAAAATCTTCTGGCACGCCATCTTTGTGGCACTGCACCAAAAATTCAGCAAAGTCTTTTTTACTGTAAGATACGTATTTTACATCATGCAGAGCGTTTAAAAAATCATTAATCTGATTTTTTTTATCATTTGTTTCGTTTCCATAACATAAATGACCAACTAAAATTAATATCAAAAATCTAATCATCTTGCTTATCGCACTGCGACTCATTGTTTTCTTTCGTTTTCACAGCCCAATCGTACATTGCTGAGCTTTCTTTATTGTCTATTTTTCTATCCTCCAAAAGGTGTGGCATCATTTCGGCAATCGCATTTATTATATTGATCTGCTTTTTTTCGATTGCTATATCAATTGGGGATTGAAAATTATTATTAACTACTCTAAGATCAGCACCTTGCAATAAGAGAAAGCGCACTATATCTACCTCACCTTGTTTAACTGAATAAATGAGAGGAGTATCACCCAATTTATTTCTAAACCTTAGTATCTCTTGAGTTGTGAATCCAATTTTTTCTAGCTTACTTATTATTCCTCTTAAGCAAGATAAGTTATTTTTCTTAATACAGTAAAAAAATTGCTTACTGTAATCATCAATAAATAAAGTTGTAGGAAGATGCTCATTAAGGCTATCATATTGTCGTTTATATATTGACTTGCTTTGTATATCTTTATGACCCCATTCTTTTATTGGGTCTCTGTTTAGCTTTGTCCATTTTTGTAAATTTTTCTTTTCACTTTGCTCTTCTTCATCTTTTTTAGTTATAGGTTTTACTCTATTGCGGTTCTTAGAATTATTGTTTGTTTCTTTCACTTTTTTTTCTTCAAACTGATTCTCTACTTTTTCTTTTTTTCCCTCTAATAATTGACTCGCATCACTTTTTGAAAGTTCATTATCTTTTATATCAATCTTCTGATCAGCTTGTAGATTTTTTTGCGGGTCAGTTGTATTCTCATTTAAATCAGCACTTAAAGGCAAAGGCTCTGGTTTCAAATCTTTATTCACTTCTTTATTGGCCACATTTGGTAAATTTCGAGCAAATTCGCCTGTACTTTCTTCTAGCTGGTCATTTGGCAAATCTTTATCAATCCTTTCACCTTCACTTATAGTTTTTCCAACCACAGAAGCTTTATTCTCGTTGTGTTGCAGCTTCTCTTTATCGGCTACTCTTTTGCTCTCAGCCTCTTGTGTTTGTTTAGCATCGACGTTGCTTTTCAACTCATCTTTTTGATTTGTACTATCTTGCTTCCTTACACCTACATTTTCGTTTTTTTGAACTGATTCAATTTTCTTTTCTTCAAATTGCTCTACAGCAAATAGGCTCAGTGATCCAAATACAACAACTAATAATACAAAGTATAAAATACTCTTCATAAATATTCCAAGCATAAGCTTAATTAAAATGATACTATAATCAAATGATTAATCTACAGTAAAAAATGCCTTAGATAAAAAAACAAAGCTACACATTAAACCTAAAGTGCATTATATCGCCATCTTGCACGATATAATCTCTGCCTTCGAAGCGGATTTTGCCTGCGTCTTTGCAAGCTAATTTGCTTCCATACTTTATGTAGTCTGCAAAGCTTATAGTTTCTGCTTTTATAAAGCCTTTCTCAAAATCAGTGTGGATTACACCTGCTGCCTTATCAGCTGTTGATCCTATTTTTACTGGCCATGCCCGTGCTTCTTTGGGGCCCACAGTAAAGAAAGTTATCATACTCAGCACTTCATATATAATACGCGCTACTCCATCAAGGCCTGATTCTTGTAAGCCAAATTCTGACAAGAAACTTTGTTTTTCCTCTTCGCTATCAAGGTTTGCAATATCTGCTTCAAGTTTTGCTGAAATGCAATAAAATTTGCTTTTATTTTCTTTTGCCATTCTCTCTACCTTTTTAGATAATTCATTGCCAGTTATAACATTTGTATCTTTAACATTGCAAACGTACATAACGGGCTTTGTTGTCAGCAATTGAAGCGACTTCATCTCATCTCCATCGATATTCTTCAAACTTCTTGCAGATTTACCTAATTTTAAAGTAGCTAATACCTCTTGCATTAATTCAAGTTGTCTCTTTAGCTCTTTATCACCTTGCTTTGCTTTCTTTTCGAGTTGTGGTAGCCTTTTTTCTATGCTATCAATATCAGCTAGGATTAATTCCATTTCTACCACTTCAGCATCTGATATTGGATCTATTTTACTGTGTACGTGGCTAATATCGTCATCCGTAAAGCACCTGAGCAGATGAACGATAGCATCAACTTCTCTGATCTGGCTTAAAAATTTATTGCCGAGCCCTTCACCCTTGCTTGCGCCCTTTACCAGGCCTGCAATATCCACAACTTCTAATTGGTTGTAGATTACCTTCTCTGAGCCTGCAATTGCTGCGATTTGTTTCAAACGCTGATCTTTTATCGAAATCTTGCCTATATTTGGCTCAATTGTGCAGAAAGGATAATTTGCAGCTTCGGCTGCACTTGACTCTGTAAGTGCATTAAATAAGGTTGATTTTCCTATGTTTGGCAGTCCAACTATGCCACAATTAAAGCTCATATTTATCATATAAATTGCAATTATTGCATAATTTAAAAATTTTTGCTATACTTAATTAGTTACAATTTTATTGGTATAGATATATATTAAATTGAGGTAAAACCATGACTACAGCTAAGGAGCAGAAGCCACTAAGTGACTTTCACAATGTTGAGAGTGAAGTAACTTCTTTAAATAGTAATTCTTACCCTGACAATTTCCATATAGGACAAGCAATTGGTAATGGAAGCTGTTTTTTTGACTCGTTTAGACAAAGTTTAGAGCAACAAAAGGGGATAGAAGTTACTGTCGAGCAGTTACGAGAAGACTGCAAGGAATTTGCACAAAACAATCCGCCAGAATGGTTTGTACATTCTATTGCTAATAGTTACGATAATGATGGCCAGCACCGTAGTAAAACTATAGATGATTATACAGCAAATATTATGCGTAATGGTAGGTGGGGTGATCCCGAAGTTGAAGGTAGGATACTTTGTAGAAAGTATGATGTAAAACTACATGCTGTAGAGAATAATCCATGGCATGCTACTGATAAGCAACAAGATCCATTTTTGCATCAGTTAATAGACAATTCAGGCTCAAAAAATGCAGGTGAATACAATAAAGTTAATTATGACGACAGTAGTGTTTTGCATATAATAAACAAAGGCCATGCTCATTTTGAACCATTGCTTGATATAAACAAAAGTTTAGCAAAACAAGAACAAGAAGATTTCCTATTAGCAAAAAAACTTCAGGTAGATGAGATCTTGGAATATTGTAACCTTTCAAAGGATATCTCTGAGAGAGCAGAGGTTGAGAAGAGATTTGATGAGTTATTGGTAGAAAATGCTGATGGAAAAATTTGTGATGTTGTAGAACAGTGCGTTAGTGATATAAAGCAGCACATAGAGCGTTCTGAAGAGCAAAACCCTTCAAGTTTACTAAGTTCAAGATGTGGTACGGAATCGATGGCAGAACAACCATTTCATCCACAACAAATACTTGTAAAATAAATCTTCATAGCCCTGTATATTTTTATATAGGGCTTTTGCAAGCATTTCATATAATATGAACTTGCAGTAAGTACTAACTTAAATGCAAGTTGACCATGAGACTAGTTTAATTATTGATGCTATAGAGAAATTTGGTGGTGAGGCAAGGCTTGTCGGCGGGTGTGTGAGAGACTCAATTTTGCAGCGTGACGTTCACGACATTGACCTCGCTACCAATCTTCTGCCTGATCAAGCAATTAAAGCGTTAAAACTCCGTAATATAAAAACTATTCCAACTGGCTTAAAACATGGAACTATCACTGCAATCTTAAATCAGAGGTCTTTTGAAATTACAACACTAAGACATGATGTGAAATGTGATGGCAGGCATGCGAAAGTAGAATTTACTAATAATTGGCAAGCTGATGCTTCAAGGCGTGACTTTACATTTAACGCTCTATATGCAGATAAGCATGGCCATATATATGATTACTTTGGTGGTATAGAGGACTTAAAGGCGCAAAGGTTAAACTTTATAGGCAACGCTGAAGATAGAATTAAAGAAGACTATCTACGTATTTTAAGAGCATTTCGTTTTCATGCAAAAATATGTGTCGGAGATTTGAGTGATGAAATACTAAACGTATGCAAAAAGCATTCGCATATGATCCAAAACCTCTCTGGAGAGAGAATAAGAGATGAAATACTTAAATTGCTGGAGTGCAATGATCCTTTTCCAACACTTAAGAGCATGCAAGAATCTGATGTTTTGCAAAAGATTATCCCAAAAGAAGTAAAATGCGAAATTCTGTCTTCGTCACTTCTTTCCGGCACTGATGCGCTAGTAAAATTAGCGTTACTCCTTAGGACCACCAAAAATGACAGGCTAAGTCTTGGAGAATATGTAAGCAAGTTTCTACGTCTTTCGAACAAGCAAAAGAAAAAGCTGTCGTTTTTACTATCCAACGATATCAAAACAGAACTCTCAGAAAAAGAGCAAAAAAAATACATATCTTTATTTGGTAGAGAATTATATTGTGATTTAGTGAAAATTTGTGGTGTTGAGTCTGGAGAAAATGTTGATGAATACATTTCATTTGCTAATACATTCAATATTCCAAAATTTCCTTTATCTGGCGATGATTTAATAAGTATAGGTCACCAGCCAGGAAAAAGTTTAGGTAGGAGCTTGGAGTTGCTAAAACAACATTGGGAAGACAGCTCCTACACTTTAACAAAAGAGGAGCTGGTGCTTTATGCTAAGGATCTACTTTAGGCTACTCTCTGAGCATTCAATAAATGTACGCTTACAGCATTAGCATGACCCATCAAGGAATTGGGTGTGTATTCTTTTGATAAAAATTTATCTCTTATGCTTGATGTCAGTTGTAACTCTTGAATCTTATCTGAAAAAAATCTCATTCTAGCTTCTACTAGCTCTTTCACAACAATTTCTTTAAGTAATTCTCCTGAGTCGTTATTATTATTATTTTTGCTATTAAAGCTGTGCAAGATAGAGTCTACAATCTTATTTATCCCTTCTTTTTGTTTGTTAAATTCTAATTCTTTTACGCATTTTTTAACAGAAGGTGACAACTTGGCTTTTAACGTGTCATCTTGTAGTTCTTTACCTACATTTTTTCCAATGTTACAATGTTCGTTGACAACTTCTTTAACCTTAGCTTCTATGATCTCCCTCGCAGACTCCGCCAAATTATTTTCTAACAATCTAAGCAATTTACTGCTTTCGAATTTGCCATTGCCTTGATTTGATAGAGATTCTATGGCTTTATCAAGTACGTTATGACAAAAGTGTTTTTCTTTGAATTCAGGAAAACCTTTTTTTAACTCCTCGTTTTTCCTAGATAAAAAGTTATTGAGATTCTTATTCTTCTTCTTCAGGTTCAAGATTTCTGAAAAATTTGATTGAGTTGATTTCATAAAACCAGTAGTTGATTTTGCAGTAGATACTGTGCTCACTGTATCTGGTGCTTTAGCTTCTGTTTGTTCTTTAGTTTTTTTATTAATACTTTCTAATTTTTTATCAACATTCTTTAACTCTTTTTCCAAATTTTGTTGTTCTTGATTATTTAGTGGTAGTTGCTGCGCTAACAATTCCATCACGCTAAAAGAAGCTTTATTTAAGGTATCACCTATTCCAGCTAATTCCCATTCTTTACTTTCTTCTAAGATCTGCACCTGTTTTTGTAATTTAGAAACCTCATTTTCTGAGCTCTTTTTCTCTACTTCAGCAGCACTTAATTGACTACTTAAATCTTTCAATTTACTTTCTAAATCAATTCTTTCTTTCTCCAGTTGTTTAGATTCCTGAGCACTTTGTAATTGCTTCCCCAAGTTCTCCATTTCAACCAATTGAGCAGTCAATGTATTCACACTTAATCGTAGAGCTTTGTTTTCATGACCTAAATCACTGACTTTATTTTCTAATTCAGTATTTTTGTCTTTAGCCTGCCACAATTTATCAGTCTGTGATTTAAGTAAAGCCACTAATTTGCTAGCTTGCCATTGTTGATTCAATTCAATTAATTTATCCTCCTTGTCCTTTAACCTACTCTTAAGTTCTATTATTTGTGCTTGCAGACTTTCATTATCTTTCCTAGTAGCTTCAATTTCTTCTTTATCCTGCAAGGAAGCATTTTGTAAACGTTCAAGTTCTAATTCCTGATTTATGCCCTCCAGCTGTTCTTTTAATGCTTCATCATCTTCCTCTGTTATCAATGCTACTCCATCAGTCTGAACCCCTCCATCTTTGTTTATCACTACACTTTGGCTCTCTTTCTCTACAACTTCAGGTTTTAAGTCAACTTGAACACTTCCATCTATTGTCTTAAAAGCATCAGTTTGAACTTCATTGTTTGCAGTAGTTTTATCGTAGTACAAAATATTTTCTGCCCATCTGTTCCATCTCTTGGGCAATATTCGTCCAATCGTTTTTAGGTATAACCAAGCAAATACAGTAGACCAGCTGTATTTTTTTTCCTCTTGTTTAACATTAATTTCATAATTAACCTTATTGTTAGTATTTAGCATCTTATTTTTTAACTTCAATTTACGGAAAATTTTACCAGCGATAAAGTTATATATATTAGTGTAAATGTTAAATAAATACTAACGCAGGTGTCAAATTATGGTAAAGTCTTTACACTTTAAGCAGAAATACACATGTCTGTAAGTACAGCATTTGCTTTTCCTATCGCTCTTGCTAACATTTCCTGTTCATTGTTCTGATTTTTCACATTGATTACCTGAGCAGCCAAGTTTGCAGGAAAAGTGACTAAACTGACTTCCCACAATTCCACTTGTTTTAACACTCTAGCTCCGTTTTTATGATCAACATCATACTCTATAGGTATGTAGCCGATGGAAAGTCCATTAATAGCTCCAGTTTTAAGCATTAAATGTACTTCCTCTGCTTTTTGGATACCTAAAAGTAAATGTGCAATCATGTATAGGCCAACATCATTCTCATGAATATCTATGATACTACCTATAGGCTCACCTGGATTATGCTGCCAAAGAAGTTTTATCTTGTTTTTATACTAACCCTCACAAATAACTAGACAAACAATTCACAGAGCAAATGGTTTTGATCGAACTTTCCGTAATATCTCGAATAAATTCAGATGCAGCATTTTCGAGTAATTTAATAGAGTCATATATCTTGTTCTTTATTAGATTGTCCTTTAAATGTTGCCAAAATCTTTCCACAGGATTAAGCTC
>JABFPS010000033.1:0-13744 GCA_022817285.1 Neuroscelio doddi
TTCTGGATCTCCAAGAAAATAAGGGATATTAAGAGAGATTATTATTATTATTATTATTAGAATAGAAAATCCTAATATATCTTTAATAGTAAAATAATTATGGAAAGGAATTTTATATAAGTTACTATTAATACCTAAGGGATTATTTGATCCTGTTTCATGAAGAAATAATAAATGAATTATAATTATTATTCTTAAAATTATTGGTAGAATAAAATGTAATGAGAAAAATCGATTTAGGGTGGCATTATTTACAGAAAATCCTCCTCATAATCATTCAACAATTATTTGTCCAATGAAAGGAATAGCAGATATTAGATTTGTGATTACAGTTGCTCCTCAAAAGGATATTTGACCTCATGGTAAGACATAGCCTAAGAAAGCAGTAGCTATTAAAGTAAATAGAATGAGGATACCTGAGATTCATGTATATTTAAAATAAAAAGAATTATAATATATTCCTCGACCAATATGAATATAAATGCAGAAAAAAAATATTGATGCTCCATTTATATGAATAAAATGTATTAATCATCCATAATTTACATTATGATTTATATGAATAATTCTATTAAAAGCTTCATTAATATTAGGACAATAATGTATAGATAGAAAAAATCCTGTAATAATTTGAATTATTAAACATAATCCTAATAATGATCCAAAATTTCATCATAGATTAATATTTATAGGGGTAGGTAGAATAATTAATGAATTATTAATAATTTTTATTAAAGGGTTTATTTTTATTATATTTTTCATTTATTTAGTTAATTGACGAAGGGAATAATTTTTTATTGAACAAATATATGAAATGACAATTAAAGTATATAATATATATATAATTAGAATAATAGTTTGTAAATTTATTGAATAATTAAATAAATATATTATTGATTTTTCATTATTGAATAAATTTATATTATTAATTGTATTAAAAAAGGTAAGGTAATTTTTATTTATATTTATAATTATAGAGATTAAATATTTTTTTATTAATATAATTAAGAAAATAATTAAGGTGATGAATTTAATATTTAGGTTATTAATATAAATTAAATTTATTGATGAGTATTCATTAATAGAAAATCTTGTAAAATATAAGAATAAAATTATTATACCTCCAATTATAATTAAAAATAATATATATGAATATCAATAAGAATTTATAAAAATAGATAGGGATAGACATATTAAAATTGTAAAGGTTAATATATTTATATTTAATATTAATGGATGTATAGATTTATAATGTATAGGGACAATGATTAATATTATTATTATTATAATAATAGTTATTTCTATATTAAATATATTTTTAATTAAATTATTAAATATAATTATAATTATAATAATATTTAATATGAAATTAATTATTTTTATATTGAATTTTATTAAATTTTTCATTCAAGAAATAGTTTAAGTTAAAACATTAATTTTGGAGATTAATAATATAAAAATTTTATTTTTTTGAAGTTATAAAAAATTTCTTTTATTGTTAATTTACAAAATTAATGTTTTAACTTAAACTATATAACTAATTAATTTTTTATATTTAGTTATTTATATTTATATTATATTTATATTATGTTTTGCTTTTTATTATAAACATTTATTACTTTTATTAATATTTATAGAATTTATAATGTTAAGATTATTAATGATATTAGTAAGATTTTTGAATTTAAATAGGATAAATATATATTTAATTTCTTATTATTTTGTTTTTGTTGTTTGTGAGGCAGTATTGGGATTAAGATTATTAATATTAATAATTCGCTTAAAAGGAGTTGATTATGTTTTATTTATTAATTTAAATTTATGATAGAATATTTTTTATATTTAATTGGTATAATAGTAATAATTTTAACATTAAATTTAAATTTAATGTTGTTTTTTTTTCAAAATTTATTATTTTTATTAAGATTTATATTTATATTAAAAATGATTAATATTAAATTTATTTTAGAATGGGAATTTTTATATGGAGATTATGGTTTTGATAAAATTTCTATATTATTAATTTATTTATCTTTTTGAATTTTAAGATTAATATTTTTATCAGTTTTAAATTTAATAAATTATTATTTAAAAATTTTTAGATTTCAAATTATTTTTTTAATATTATTATTATTTGGGTTTTTTTGTTCTATGGATATAATAAGATTTTATTTATTCTTTGAAGTAAGATTAATCCCTATTTTAATTATAATTTTAGGTTGAGGGGGACATCCTGAACGTTTACAAGCTGGATTATATTTATTAATATATACTTTATTTGCTTCTTTACCTTTTTTATTAATATTAATTATTTATATAAATAATATTGGAACATTGAATTTATTAATTTATTATATTGATAAAATTGAAATTAAAATTAATTTTTATTTATATTTTTTTATAATATTTGTATTTTTAGTTAAATTACCAATATATTTTATTCATTTATGATTACCAAAGGCTCATGTAGAGGCTCCTATTTTTGGTTCTATAGTTTTAGCAGGGGTATTATTAAAAATAGGAAGATATGGAATATTACGAGTTTTTTTAATAATATTAAATTTATGTAAAGTTTTTAATTTATTTTTTATTGTAATTTCTTTAGTAGGATCATTAATTATTAGGATAATTTGTATACGACAAATTGATTTAAAAATATTAATTGCTTATTCTTCAGTAGTTCATATAGGAATTATATTATGTGGAATATTTAGATTATATTATTGAGGAATTATGGGATCTTTATTTATAATGGTAGGTCATGGTTTATGTTCTTCAGGTTTATTTTGTTTATTAAATTTTAATTATAAGCGAATTAATAGACGGAGGTTATTATTTAATAAAGGTTTAATAACTTATTATTCAAAAATAAGAATATGATGATTTATATTTTGTATTATAAATATAGCTGCTCCCCCTTCTTTAAATTTAATTGCAGAAATTTATTTGATTATTAGAATAGTTAAATTTGAATATTTAATAATTTTATTTATTTTTATATTATCTATATTTAGTGGTATTTATAGAATTTATTTATTTAGATTTACTCAACATGGATTTAGATTAATTTTAAATAAATATATAAATAATAATGTTGATGAATTTTTATTAATAATTTTACATTGATTACCTATAAATTTATTTATTTTAAATATAAGATTTTTTATTTAATTTAAATAGTTTAATTAAAATATTGATTTGTGGAGTCAATGATATTATAAAATAATTTTAAATAATTTATATTATAATTTATTTTAATTTAAGTTTTATATTTTTATTTATAAGAATTTTGTGTTTATTTTTTATATTATATAGATTAATTTGAAAAATAAGATTTTATCTTGAATTAGAAATGATGAGATTAAATTCAATGAAAAATTCTTTAGTATTATTTTTTGATTATAAGAGTTTTATATTTATAATAATTGTAATATTAATTTCTTCTATAATTATTTTATATAGAATTGAATATATAAAAATAGATTTAAATAAATATCGTTTTATTTATTTATTGATGTTATTTGTTTTTTCAATAATTATAATAATTGTGGGACAAAATTTATTAATGATTTTATTAGGATGAGATGGATTAGGGTTAATTTCTTATTGTTTAGTAATTTATTATAATAGGTGAAGGTCTTATAATGCAGGAATATTAACAATTTTAACTAATCGTTTAGGAGATATTGGTTTATTAATTTCTATTGGTATATTTAGATTATATGGATCTTGAAATTATATATTTATAGAAAAAAAAAATTATATTATTTTATTTATGATAATTTTATCTTTTATTACAAAAAGAGCTCAAATTCCTTTTTCATCTTGATTACCAGCTGCTATAGCAGCTCCTACTCCTATTTCTTCTTTAGTTCATTCTTCAACTTTAGTTACAGCAGGAATTTATTTAATAATACGATTTTTTAATTTTATAAAATTAAATGAATTTTTTTTAAAATTAATAATATTTTTAGGTATAATAACTATATTTATAGCAGGATTTATTGCAAGGTATGAAAATGATTTTAAAAAAATTATTGCTTTATCTACTTTAAGACAATTAGGTTTAATAATAGTAACTTTATCATTATCTTTAAAATTATTAAGATTTTTTCATTTAATTATTCATGCAATATTTAAATCATTGTTGTTTATATGTGCAGGTTTAATTTTACATAGAATAAATGATAATCAGGATATTCGTTTTATAGGAGTTATAAATTTAAATTTTTTTTTAACTCTAATATATTTTAATTGTGCTAATTTTGCATTATGTGGATTTCCTTTTATATCTGGATTTTTTTCAAAAGATTTAATTTTAGAAATAATTTTATTTAGTGGAAATAGTTATATATTAATTATAATGTTTTATATTTCAATTGGATTAACAGTTATATATACCTTTCGATTATTATTTTATATATTTATAAATTCAATAAAATTTATTTGTTTAGTAAATAATATAGATAGTTATTTAATGGATTTATCAATATTTATTTTATTTATAATATCTATTTTTGGGGGAATATTATTTAGATTTATAATTTATTCTTCTATTAATTTAATTAATTTTTCTTTATTTTTAAAATTAATAATTATTTTTTTTAGTTTAATGGGAATTTTTATTGGATTAATAATAAATTATTTTTTTAATAAAAAAATAATATTTAATAAATTAATTTTATTATTAATTTTTAATTATATAAAAAATATATGATTTTTAAATTATTTAAGGAATTTATTTATTAAAAATATTTTAATATTTAGAGGAGATATGTATTTGACTATAGAAAAGGGATGAATAGAGTATATTGGAATAAAGAGAATTAAATTAATTTATTTAAATTTTATAAAAATTGATTTTATTTTTAAATCTATTTTAATCAAGTTAATTTTATTATTTTGTTTAATAGTTTTATTATTAATTTATTTAAATAGTTTAATTTTTAATTAAAATTTAATATTGAAAATATTAAGATGATTATAATAATCTTTAAATATAAATTTATAAATTTTGAAAAATTATTTTTATAGTGAAAATATAATGTTTTTTATTAAACTATATAAATTAGAAATAATAATAATATAAATTATTAAATTATTGAATTAGAAATTCATAAATTTTATTTCTTTAATTGGAAATTTAATTTCAATTAAATTATTAACAATAATTTACCTCTATTTTGGTTTCAATTAATATTTTATAAATGAATAAGGTTTAATTATTAATTAATCAAGTCGAAATTGATATCTATTTTAGATTCATTTATTAAGATAAAATGAAATATTCAATAGTTTTTATTTGCAATATAAATGTTTTTTTATTAAACTATTATCCTATTAGAATCATTTAATTAAATTATTTATTCATTCAATATATAATCCAATTAATAAGATAAATAAGATAATTAGAGAGGATATTATTCAATAATTTAATATTCTATATATTATTGATTTAATTATAGGAAATAATAAAGTTATTTCAACATCAAAGATTAAGAAAATGATAGCAATAAAATAAAATTGAATAGAAAAAGGTAAACGAGAATTACTTATTGGATTAAATCCACATTCAAAAGGAGATGATTTTTCTCGGTTTTTAAATAATTTTTTTGTTAAGTATAAATTTAATAATATTATTATATTTGATAAGATTAAAATAATAATTGATATTAATAATATATTATAAATTAATTATATTAAGCTTTTTAAATTTTTTAATTGGAAATTAAATATATTATTTTATATTATATAATTTATTTTATATTAGAAGGATCATCAATATATAAAAGTGTATAAGAAAAGTCAAATTACATCAACAAAATGTCAATATCAAGCTCTAGCTTCAAATCCAAAATGATGATTATTAGAAAAATGATTTTTTAATAATCGATTAAATGAAATTATAATAAAGATAGTTCCAATAATTACATGAATTCCGTGGAATCCTGTTGTTATAAAAAAAGTAGATCCAAATACATTATCATTAATGGTAAATATAGCTTCATTATATTCTAATTTTTGAAAATAGGTAAATAAAATCCCTAAGATAATTGTTATTAATAATCTAATTTTTCTTTGTAAGAAGTTTTTATTTAAAATTGAAAAATGTCTTCATGTAATAAATAATCCTGATGTTAATAAAATAATTGTATTTAATAAGGGAATATTAAATGGATTAAATAAAATAATTCCTTTAGGAGGTCAATTGTTTCCTAATTCAATTCTTGGAGATAATATTATATGAAAGAAAGCTCAAAAGAAAGAAATAAAAAAGAATACTTCAGAGATAATAAATAATAATATTCCTATATGTAATCCTTTTTCTACTTTTATAGAATGAAATCCTTGAAATGTACTTTCTCGAATTACATCTCGTCATCATTGAATTCTACATAAAATAATTAAAATTAATCCAATAATTATTAAAGATTTAATATTAAAGGTAAATATATAAATTGAGCCTAAAGTAAAAAATAATATTCTAATTGAGGTTAAAAGGGGTCAAGGGCTATTTGTGACAAGATGAAAAGGGTGATATTGAATTAAGAAATTTTTCATTTATATTTTATTGAATTTCATTAGAATATAGGGATGTTAAAATAGTAAAAACATAAGCTTGAATAATAGAAACTGCTATTTCTAGAATTATTAAAGTTATTTGAAGAATAATTAAAATAATTACTCTTAATAAATTTAGATGTGAACCATTATTTCTAATTAATGTTAATAGTAAATGACCTGCAATTATATTTGCTGTTAAACGGATTCTTAATGTACCAGGACGAATTAAATTTCTGATGAATTCAATTAGTACTATGAAAGGTATTAGAATGTTTGGGGTTCCTTGAGGGACCTGGTGTATAAATATATGATTTATATTAAAAATTCATCCAATTAATATAAAGGATATTCATAAAGGTAAGGATAAGGACAAAGTTATTACTATATGTCTTCTACTTGTAAAAATATAGGAAAATAAACCAAGAAAATTTGTTAATATAATTAAAATAAATAAAGAAATAAAATTAATTAAATAAATTTTTTTATTTAAAATAATTTTTAATTCATTATTAATATTATTAATAATATTTAATCAAATTATATTTCATCGAGAAGGAATAAATCAGTATATAATAGGTAGATAAAAAAAAATGATTAAGATTGAAAATCAATTAAAAGATAAAAATATACTAATATGAGGATCAAAAATAGTAAATAAATTTATTATCATTTAATTTTAAATTTAATTGTATTTAAAATAGGAGATAAATGGGATTTTTTTTTATAAATGAAAAAAAAATATAAATAGATTATTATAAGATAGTAGATTAAAATAAAAAAAATTATTAATAATAGTCAATTTAATGGTATTATTTGAGGTATATTATTCATTAGAAGTATTTGTTAGGTACTATAATATGATTTAAGAGATCAATACTTTACTTTAAGTTATCTAATGAATTTATAAAGATTATTATTTTAAATTTAATTACTTTAATTTGACAAATTAATGTTATATCGATTAACTAAATCTTTGTTATTAATTTAATTTAACTCAATTTAAAAAATTTTTTAAATTTGTTGTTTCAATAACAATGGGTATAAAACTATGGTTTGCTCCACAAATTTCAGAACATTGTCCAAAAAATAATCCTGGTAAATTTGAATAAATAGAGGTTTGATTTAATCGTCCTGGGATGGCATCAATTTTAATTCCTATTGAAGGTACAGCAAACGAATGAATTACGTCATTTGAAGTAATTAAAAATCGGATGATTGATTTTATAGGGATAATTGTATTATTATCAACATCTAATAATCGAAAAGAATTATTGTTTATATTTTTTAATATATAGGAATCAAATTGAATATTATTAAATTCTCCATATTCATATGTTCAATATCATTGATTACCAATTACTTTAATAGTTATTAATGGCTTAATTAATTCTTCAGTTAAATAAAGAATTTTTAATGAGGGAATAGCTAAAAAAATTAAAATAATTACTGGAGAAATTGTTCAAATAGTTTCAATTAATTGATTTTCATTAATAATATTTGAATAAAATTTATTTATAATTAAAAATAAAATTGAGTATAAGGTTAATGTGGTAATTATTAAGATGAATATAATTCTGTATTCATGGAAAAAAATTATGTGTTGTATAATTGGAGAGGCGGCATCTTGTAAGTTAAAATTTATTCATGTAGCTATACCTATTAAAAATAAATAAATATTTTATAAATAGAGTTTAAATCTATCACAATTAATCTGTCATAATAGGAATTAAATTAATTAGTAATTAATTAATAATTAATGGTATTTCATTAAAACAATGATTTTTAGGGGGATTATTTTGTAATCATTCAATTGATGATATCATGTAAAAATTATTTAATAATAATCGTTGGGATGTTAATCTTTCTCAAATAATAAAAATTAATATTATTAATCTTATAATTGAAATAAGGGACCCAATTGAGGAAATACAATTTCATAATAAATAACAATCTGGATAATCAGAGTATCGTCGAGGTATTCCACTTAATCCTAAAAAATGTTGTGGAAAAAAAGTTAAATTTACACCAATAAATATAGAAAAAAATTGAATTTTTAATCATTTAGGATTTAAAGTTAATCCTGTAAATAATGGGTATCAATTAATAAAACCTCCAATAATAGCAAATACAGCCCCTATTGATAAGACATAATGAAAATGAGCTACAACATAATATGTATCATGAAGAATAATATCAATTGATGAATTAGATAATATAATCCCTGTTAATCCTCCTAATGTGAATAAGAAAATGAATCCCAAAATTCATAATAATGTAGGTGAAAAAATTAATTTACTTCCATGAATTGTTGCTAATCATCTAAAAATTTTAATTCCTGTTGGGATAGCAATAATTATTGTTGCTGAGGTAAAATAAGCTCGTGTATCAACATCTATTCCAACAGTAAATATATGATGAGCTCAAACAATAAAACCTAAGAAACCAATTGAAATTATTGCATAAATTATACCTAAAATACCAAAAGTTTCTTTTTTCCCTCTTTCATTACAAATTATATGAGAAATTATTCCAAATCCAGGTAAGATTAAAATGTATACTTCTGGGTGACCAAAAAATCAAAATAAATGTTGGTATAAAATAGGATCTCCCCCTCCTGCAGGATCAAAAAATGAAGTATTTAAATTTCGATCAGATAGTAATATTGTAATAGCTCCTGCTAAAACTGGAAGGGATAATAGTAATAAAATTGTTGTAATTAAAATTGATCATGAAAATAAGGAAATTTTTTCTATCTTTATGAAATTTGGACGTATATTTATAATTGTACAAATAAAATTAATTGATCCTAGAATTGAGGAAATTCCTGCCAAGTGTAAGGAAAAAATGGTTAAATCAATTGATGGATTTATTATAGAAGATAAAGGAGGATAGACTGTTCATCCTGTACCTGTTCCTATGCCAAAAATATTTCTATAAATTAATAAAATTAATGATGGTGGTAATAATCAAAATCTTATATTATTAAGTCGTGGAAAAGCTATATCAGGGGCACTAAGTATTAATGGAATTAATCAATTTCCAAATCCACCTAATATTAAAGGTATTACTATAAAAAAAATTATAACAAAGGCATGAGCAGTAACAATAGAATTATAAATTTGATCATTACCAATTAAATTTCCTGGTATTCCTAATTCTAATCGAATAATTATTCTTATAGATGATCCAAGTATTCCTGATCAAATACCAAAAATTAAATATAATGTACCAATATCTTTATGATTTGTTGATAATAATCATTTATTAATATTTTTTATTTTTAGTAATATGTCTGAATAAAAGTAATAAATTGTAAATTTATTTATAGATATAAAATTATCTTATTACTATAAATGATTATAAAAAGTTTTATAGTTTATTAAAAATATTAAATTGCAAATTTAAAGTAATTTATTCTAAAATTAAAACTTATAAATATATTTTTATATAACTAATTTTGAAGATTAATAGTTTAATTTAACTTAAAGTTTTAATTTTAAAATAAATTATTTATTAATATAAAATAGATAGATATAAATATAATAATACTTAAAAAAATGAATTTATTTATGTTAATTTTTATTAAATTAATAAATTTATTATTATAATTAAAAATTATTAAGGTTGGAGTAAAAATTTGAATATAATAAAATAAAATAATAATGGAATTAATTAATATAAAAATTATAATTATAATTAATTTATAATTTAAAATATAAATATATTTTAAAGTAAATCATTTTATTAAAAAACCGAAAAAGGGAGGTATTCCCCCTAAAGATAAGATATTAATTATAATAATAATCTTTATATATTTATTAAATATAATTTGATAAATTTGACTAATTCTTTCTATTTTTAAAAAATTAAATATTAACATAATTTTTATTGAAATTAAAGAATATATAATTAAATATTTTATAAATATTTTTTCATTAATTAATATAATTATTAATATTCATCTTAAATGATTGATGGATGAATAAGCTATAATTAATTTTAATAAAGATTGATTTAATCCTCTAATTGTTCTAATTAAAGAAGATAAAATAATAAAGTAAATTACATAATTAAATGACATTTTAATAAAATTTGAAATTATATATAAGGGAATTAATTTTTGAATTGTTGATAAAATAATACAGTTTAATCAAATTAAATTTTTTATTAATTTTACATATCATCAATGAAAAGGAGATATTCCTAATTTTATTATTAATGAACATATAATAAAAAAAATAATTAATTTTATAGTAATATTATTTATAGAAAAAAATATTAAGATAGAAAAAAAAAGAAAAATGGAGGAACTAAATGTTTGAATTAAAAAATATTTAATGGTTAATAAAGAATTAATTTTAAAATTAAATTTTTTTATTATAATTGGAATAAAAGATAATATATTTAATTCTAATCTTATTCATATTGAAAATCAATTTTCTCTTGAAATTCCATAAATTATTCTAAAAATTAAAATAAATATAAATGTTATTTTTAAAATAAATTTAATATAATATGTATTTTAATGTATGTTTGCATAAAAATTTTTGATATTTTTAGAAATAAATTAATATTTATTAAATACAAAAAATTTAATGAAGATAAAATTAAATTTATATAATTTATTCTATCAAAATAATCCTTTTACAGGCCCATCATTTATATTTATTTTAATTTTTAGAATAATTTATGAATTAATCTTAATTAAATTTTTAAATTTTATTAATTAGATTTATTATATATTTATTTTTGAAATAAATATTGATATTAAATTTTTTAAAGTATAACATATGTCAAATTTAGTCTTTTCAAATAGGACATGTGTCAAATTTAATCTTTTCAAACAGAACACATATTAATTAAATCTTTTTAACCAAAATATGTGTCAAATTAATTTTTTTTCAAACAAAACACATGTCAAATTTAGTCTTTTCAAACAGGACATGTGTCAAATTAAGTCTTTTCAAATAGAACATGTATCAAATTAAGTCTTTTCAAACAGAACATATGTCAAATTTAGTCTTTTCAAACAGGACATGTGTCAAATTAAGTCTTTTCAAACAGAACACATATCAATTAAATCTTTTTAACCAAAATATGTGTCAAATTAAATCTTTTCAAATAAAATACGTGTCAAATTAAGTCTTCTCAAACAGAACATGTATCAAATTAAGTCTTTTTAAACAGAATATGTGTCAAATTAATTTTTTTTCAAACAGGACACATGTCAAATTAAGTCTTTTTAAACAGGATATGTGTCAAATTAAGTCTTTTCAAACAGAACACATGTCAAATTTAGTCTTTTCAAACAGGACATGTGTCAAATTAAGTCTTTTCAAATAGGACATGTGTCAAATTAAGTCTTCTCAAACAGAACATGTATCAAATTAAGTCTTTTCAAACAGAATACATGTCAAATTAAGTCTTTTCAAATAGGACATGTGTCAAATTTAGTCTTTTCAAACAGAATACATGTCAAATAAAGTCTTTTCAAACAGAACACATGTCAAATTTAGTCTTTTCAAACAGGACATGTGTCAAATTAAGTCTTTTCAAATAGGACATGTGTCAAATTAAGTCTTTTCAAATAGGACATATGTCAAATTAAGTCTTTTCAAACAGAATACATGTCAAATTAAGTCTTTTCAAACAGAACACATGTCAAATTTAGTCTTTTCAAACAGGACATGTGTCAAATTAAGTCTTTTCAAATAGGACATGTGTCAAATTAAGTCTTTTCAAACAGAACACATGTCAAATTTAGTCTTTTCAAACAGAACACATGTCAAATTTAGTCTTTTCAAACAGGACATGTGTCAAATTAAGTCTTTTCAAACAGAACACATGTCAAATTTAGTCTTTTCAAACAGAACACATGTCAAATTTAGTCTTTTCAAACAGGACATGTGTCAAATTAAATCTTTTTAAACAAAATACGTATTAAATTAAAATTTTTCAATCAAAATAATGTGTTGAGATTTGATTTTTCAATCAAAATAATGTGTTGAGATTTGATTTTTCAATCAAAATAATGTGTTGAGATTTGATTTTTCAATCAAAATAATGTGTTGAGATTTGATTTTTCAATCAAAATAATGTGTTGAGATTTGATTTTTCAATCAAAATAATTTATTTATTATCTTAAAAAATAAAAATTTTATTTAAATTTAAATATAATTAAATTTAAATATATATATATATTAATAGTATAAGTTAATTTAATTAAAATAAATTTAGTAGAGGAAAAAGGAGGAAAAAAATTAAAATAATCCTTTACATAACATCATTACAATATAAAATTATTTTATTATAAATATTAAATTTATTAATATAAAAATATTTAATTATAATATATAGTAATATAAATATATTATATTATATAATTAATTATAATATATATATAATAACATAAATATATTATACTATATAATTAGTTATAATATATATATATAATAATATAAATATATTATACTATATAATTAGTTATAATATATATATATAATAATATAAATATATTATACTATATAATTAGTTATAATATATATATATAATAATATAAATATATTATACTATATAATTAGTTATAATATATATATATAATAATATAAATATATTATACTATATAATTAGTTATAATATATATATATAATAATATAAATATATTATACTATATAGTTAGTTATTATAATATATATATATAATAATATAAATATATTATACTATATAGTTAGTTATAATATATATATATAATAATATAAATATATTATACTATATAATTAGTTATAATATATATATATAATAATATAAATATATTATACTATATAGTTAGTTATAATATATATATATAATAATATAAATATATTATACTATATAATTAGTTATAATATATATATATAATAATATAAATATATTATATTATATAATTAATTATATTAAATAAATAATTTATTATATATTAATTAATGTTATAAAATAAATATTAATATATAATTAAATTTTCATTATTTATATATTATGCTGATATTTATTATTACTAAAAATAAATTTAATACAGGTAATTTATTTACAAATAAATAAATATTTAATATTAATCATTATTATAATTATTGAATGATAAATATTAATATATAAAATATTTATTTATCATTGTTTAAAGATATAGGAGTATCATGAATCTACC
>JABFPS010000034.1:0-14000 GCA_022817285.1 Neuroscelio doddi
GAATATAGTTTTTGCGAGGCCATGAACCTACAATATGTGAAAACACTTAATTTTTAATATTTTTTAAACTATATTAAACGCAAAAAAAGACACCTTTTTTTACAGACGGCCGCCATTTTATCAATTGTCATATAATTACCGTAAAAATAGATTCAGGGCCCCCCAAATTTAAATTACTTTTATTATAATTACGAAATTTTTATTTTAGATGATTGTAGAAGGCTGCACTCTGCGAGCCATAAACTCTTACACGCGTTGCACGCCAACATTGACTGCGGATATTTCTGTTTATATCAAATATTTTTTATAAAAAAATATTTCTTTTTATACTAAAAATAATAAACAATATGTAGCAAAAGTTCGTTTATGAGTAATTTTATGTTTTATGTGAAAAAAAATTCCTAAATTTGACCTATTTTTCAGGCCGCTTGACGGTTACCGCCCATTAATTCGTTGCGAGCAAGAACAACCTAAACGTACTAATTACGGCCAATATTTGCCATTACCAAAATTACATGTAAAAGCACAATTTTATAAACGATTATTATGACTTTATATATTTAATATTCATTGCTTTAATGACTCATGCAAATCTTATTGTTTTCTTGAATGCGATGGTGCCAAAAATACGAATTCAGTTTGTAGATATTTATACAATATTTTATTGAAAAAGTTAGAACCTTTTAGTAATATAAAAACAATAGTTTTCACATCTGATTCGTGTCCGGGACAAAATTAAAATATCGTTGTTGTTTTACTACGTGGTTAGCTGTTCAATTATATATTTATTTTGTACATATTTTTCCTCCACGTGGACACTCTTACTGTTAATACGAGAAGAATTTTTATGTATCTGGGTCTTTATTAATAAAAAAGTTAACATTGTAGAAGACGTTAGTGATTATATAAACACTATTAAGGACGCAAGAGAAAGACCGATGCCATTTGATGTTACCATGAGTACTGAGATTATTCAAGAAGGCTTGAACACTTTATATAAAAGGAAACGGAAAGCTTTGATTAAAATATATAAATTTAATATACAAAAGTATGTTAAAATATATTACAATAAAGCAAGAATTATATCGGTTTTTTCTGTATATGATGATAATCCTAGTTATTTTCAAGTTTTGAACGATAAGATTGATGATTTAGAATTTCTATATATAAAATTAACTAGAAGGCCTTTAGGGATAAATAAATTTTATGGGCTATGGATTGTTATACTATTTTATTTAAGCCGACGTTTCGATCATATAGTACGATCCTCATCAAAGCTACTACCATTAAAATATTTACATAAATATTAGATTTACATATTACTTTAACATAAGACGAGGTGCCGCGTATTTCAATGGTTGTTGGGATAAAGGCTGTAGGAGTTATAGAAGCACGGAGAGTGCTACCTCTCAAAAAGGCGTAGAAGGGGGCACTAAAGAGCGATACCCTCCTAGAGAAGGATTGCAATGAGATAGGATTCATTTCGAATTTTAACCACAACTAGGTGAAAGTGATGTTGCTGCTGAAGTAAATAAAATAAAAAGGAAGGAGCGCTGATGAGGGCTACCTCCGGAAGCGAAAGACAGAAAAAAGGAGCGCTAAAACGTGCTACCTCCGAGAAAGAGAGAGACAGAGAAAGGGCGCTGAGAAGTGCTTACTTCGGAAATGAGAGAGAGAAAGAAGTAGCGCTGAGAAGTACTATATCCGTGGCAACGAAGTAAAAGACAAGGATATTGGTCTGGTAACAGAATAATATCTCCGTCGCTGCTGGAAACGGATTGATTTTCTTCGGCCAGTGATCTTCCATATGTCCCCAGCAGGGAGTGGCCCATTGGCGAGAAACGCTACACCGTCGAGCTGCGAGTTGCCAAAACATCTTGGCGTAGTTGTATAACCGCGGAGCAGTAGTCTGACAATTGTGCAGCCTGACATGCGCGGAAAAATATTCTAATTTGAATGTTATTATAATTATTCTTAATTATACTGGTGAATTATATCAATTTTATATAAAACATCTGTTAAAACGCATATTCAAAAAGATTCCAAAATTAAAGATTAAGAGTAAAAATTTACCTTTATTGTGTAACTTTTATTAGGAATCAAACAACTTTGTTGTAATTAAAAAGAAATTATGAATAACATAATCATTTCATAAAATGATGAATCACTGAATAAAATGATAATTAAATAAAATTAATTGAAAAATTAATAAAAAATATATAGGAAAGATTGAAAAATAAAAATGTAAGGCTACGTTTTTAAACTGTGTGAACACATCAATTGCAAATTATGAATAAGAAATTAACGAGAAACTTATTTTAAAAATACAAGCAATTTAAAAGTACACAATAAAGATAATAGATACAGAGTGATTGTTGGAATAATTATGTATTAATGTCGATAAATTATATATTCATATTAAGCCTCTATATATTATACTTAAATTTTCTACATCACTACGTTCAATCACTGCATTTTTATTTTTTATTATATATAACATTGCTTTAATCAACCTTTTTTTATAACTAGGTTCATTATTTACAACCTTAATCTTGTTAAAATCAAATACATGGTTTTTATTAATGAAATTTTTTGTTAAGGCTGTCTGATTATTAACATGATTTTTATAATTATTTTTATGTTCATAAATCCTTTTCTTTAAGTATCTTTTTGTTTGTCGTGTGTAAATTTTAACATATTCTTTGCGTGGGATTTCGTAAGTGACATTGGATCTGTATTCATTTTTATTTGGACTTTTAGAATACTAAAATTAGTTTTATTTTTGTTGTTGTAAAATACCGATTCAACGCTATATTATTGTAACATACCCTTGATTTTCTTCGAGACATTAGAGATGCATGGAAATTACATGACAATTTTATTAATTTACAATTAGAATTTCTATTACGGACTCTTCCGAAACCAGTATTAACCAAAGCGAAGAAAAAAGATATGCATACTTTGTTAAAATTTTTACAACCCAAGAATCAAAACTGGATTGAACAAGTTTTGTCAACATCAAAAGACGTACGTCAATCAGAAACAGATGATGATATATATAGTTTTAATATTAAATATTAATATAAAAAACGATCTTCACTGTTTAATTATTCATAGAATAATAAAATAATAAATTTATGATAATTTTATTTCATATATATACTAATTCTTTATAACAGAACTACATTTGAATCTACATCCATGATATAAATTTAAAAAAATTGCATTACCTTTACATTAGGATTACCAAGCTGAAGACAATAATTCGATTTAAAATCATAATAAATAAGTTCTATAACTTATATAATACAAATTTTATACAAATAATTGCATACTTATTATTATATAATCATTAATATACAATGAAGTATATTATAAGTTAAATGCTAATTTCATTATTTGCAAAAACGACCTAACTACATACACGAAAAGAAATGCGATATTTATTTATTTTAAATAATAATACTTTTCTGCTTTTATTATTTTATTCTTATGATGTCAAAGTAAATTTTCATAAATAATCGCTTTATATAATCATGTAATAATACGTAGATAATATATTTTCAACATTCAATTGTTAATTTCATCAAAACACCTAAGCGTACTTAGGTCATTCTTGCACGTAACAACTCAATTCCATATCCCTTATGTAAAAAAGAAAAAAAACAAAACAAAAACAATTATATGGAACTTATTGATTAATAATCAAATGAAAACAATAATGCTATTAATTAAATAGCTACATTATTGCACTTATGCTTTACTTACATGGTATCACCTAGTATCAATGTTATCATTTTACATTATCAATAATCGTCACAGATTTCCTAATGGCCACTAATGGCTAGATGCTGGTGGTTGATGCCCACTAACGACTGAACTCACCTACAAACTTTGATACGCAATATATATAACTCTATAGCTTTAAAGAACTTGAAAGCTCATCGCCGCAGCAACATGAACCCTTCACGTTTCTCTATCCTGAGATATTTTTAACAAATCACGCTCTTCTATTCCTACTTCATTTAAATCTAATCTAACATTATCCTGCTGTCTTTGTCTTGGTTTACCCAATGGCCTGTTTCTATTAAGTTTACCAGACACCATCTTAAACACGGTTCGAGTATTTCCCATACGTGCTACATATCCTGCCTAACGTAAGCTACGAGATTTACTTATTATAATCTACGCTATTTCCCTATTTTCTCATCTAATTTCACCTCATATACTTTTTAAAAAATTTTATTTTCGAATAACCTAAACTTCTTCTCATCCTGAAGCGTGAGTGACCAGGTCTCACATCCATATAAAACTATCGGTAAAATGATTGTTTCATATATTTTGACCTTCAAATTTTTTGCAATTAATCGAGACGATAACAACATACTCATTGAAAAGTAGTACATATTATCTGATCGTAACTTTTTTTAAGCTCTACCCTAATATCATTTCTGTTAGTAATCATAGTTCCTAGATATTTAAACTCGTTAACCCCCTGAAATGATTTATTATCTACTTCTAAATTTTCCTGTCTATATTCGGAGTGGTCTCTTGCGTTGACCATATATTTTATTTTCGGCACACTAACTTCTAGACCAATTTCTCTACTAGCTTGAATGAGAGTCTCGACATTTTGAATAACTGCGTCTTTGGAATCTCTTATCAAATCAATATCATCATCATAAGCAATAACTTGTATGTTCCCATTCATTTCCAAACCTACATTATTGTTTTGTTCCTTCCTAATAGCATATTCTACAGTAATATTAAATAGCAATAGCATGGGAGCATCTCCTTGTTTCAGTGCAATATGAATGGGTCCGAAATGGGTCCGAAATATGATTACATATACATACTATATTCTTCGTATCACTCAAATACATTTGCAATCGATTCGTTAACTTCTTCGGAGTACCATAGCTAACCATAATCTCATATAAACTATCTCTCTTAATTGAATCATTTGCCTTCTGGAAGTCAATAAACAATTGATGACCTGATTCGTTATACTCTTACTTTTTCGGTAATATCTGGCGAATAGTGAATATCTGATCGATTGTGGACTTATTTCATAGAAACCCACATTGGTATTCTGCTATTATTTCTGATGTATATGGATTAAGACTCATCAAAATTATGTTCAATAAAATTTCATTGTAAGTAGGTAATAATTAAATGCCTCTATAGTTGTTACAGTCAGTTTTATCTCCCTTTTTAAAAATAGATATAATTATAGATTCTGTTCACTATTCGGGTATTTGTTCTATTTTCCCAATTGTTATTATAAGTTTATGAATTTGTTTAATTACTTCGTTGCCTCCGTATTTTATTAATTTTGAAGAAATGGCATCTACACCTGGAGCCTTATGATTTTTTAGTTTAGCAATAGCTAATTTGATTTTTACTATACTAGGTTCTGCTATTAATATCTCAGCAGTGTGGATTTCTACATTTTTTCTATTTTCATCAGGGTCGTTATTAACATTTAAAAGGACACTAAAATAACTCGTCCATCTATCTAACACCACATTTGTGTCAACTACTAGGTCACCAACTTGATTACTCACTTCATTTGCTCGCGCCTGATATCACTTCCTGTGTCCATTTCTACCTAAGTACATGTCCCTAATGTTATCATTTCTGCTATTATTTTCTACTTACCTGCATTTATCATTCAAATATTCCCTTTTCTTTCTTCGAAATTTTTCACTAGCCTTCTTCCTGACACTATCAAATTTATCCCTATAGTTTTCAATCTTGTTTTGCAACTACCTGAATTTAGCCTGCTTTCTATTTACAAGCATTTTCCTACAATCTTTATCAAACCATTGTGACATACGACGCAGTGTCACGTCGTATTCAATACCAGTGGTGGTCCAGAAAGGAGCAACTATAGTTGCTACCTGTCTTTGGTTAATACAAATAGATGAGGTGCTGTGTAAACTAAACTTATTACTTTTGTTTGACTACGTTTATGCCCGAATAGGAACTACTCGGGACTTAAAAAAAGTCTTTGCCTAACACGATGATAGACTTTTCCTCGTATAGAGGACTCGTATTTCTTCCAACGTGGACTCTTTTAGAGAGTCAGGAAAGGGTACGAGTTAATCGTCCACAGTGTTTTGGCATAGGAAGGAAATAGAAGAGTAAAAGAAAGAGAAGGAGCACTCAAAAGCGCTACCTTCTCAGTGAGAGAGAAGGAGAAAAAGAGAAAGAGAAAGAGAGAGAAGGAGCGCTCAAAATCACTACCTACCCTACGAGTAGAAAGAGAGATGAAAAGGAAGGAGCGCTCAAAAGTGCTACTGCCTTGTGAGTATAAAGGTAGAGAACCAGAAGAAAAGGAACGGGTACGAGTTAATCGTCCACAGCGTTTTGGCATAGGAAGGAAAGAGAAGAAGAATGAATGACAAGGAGCATTCGAAAGTGCTACATGATCTTTCAAAATAGACAGAGAGGGAAGGAGTGCTTAAAAGTGCTACCTATCCTAGAGAGAGATAGAGACAGAGAAAGAGAAAAGCGCTCAAAAGCGCTGCCTACCCTGAGAGATAGAGAAGATGAGGAAGGAGCGCTCTAAAGTTCTACCTGCCTTTTTGTAAATAAGGTGAAAGAACTGTTGATAGAGTCTAGTTAATTGACTCTAGGTCGGTAGTTGATTGATTTCCTCTGCCAGTAGGCCTCCTATACATCCACAGAAGTGGAGTGGCCTATTGACGAGAACTGATACGCCGCGTAGCGGTGAGACGGTAAAGCACTACGGCTAACGCGACGCGATCGTGACGCGGAGCGCTGATAACGCGGTCGGTGTGACCGTACCGTCACGCGTTGTTTATGATCACACGGAAAATACTCTATTAACGACTTTCTCATTAGTTTTGTCCATTTTAATTGGACAAAATTTTATAATACAAATAAAATATTAATTGTATTATGCGTATTATATCAATGGTTTATTCTTTTTTCGAATTTTTAAATCCTATTTTAATTTCTGCTGAATCTCGTATCCCTTTCTTAATGTCCTCCCACAATTTGTTTGGTTCTACGTTTTCCTGAACCTGATTAATCCGTTTTAATAATCTAGACCTATTCACAACATCTATCTGTTAGTGTATTCAATATTTCACTACCTTCAGTTTTTCAACGTCAAAAGTTTTTTGACCTTTATCTACATTCTTATTCTGATATATTGAGATCCGTTCCCTAATGCTATCCGTTACTAAGAAGTGATCCGAATCACATTCTGCACCCCTAAAAGTCCTAACATTGGTGATGCTTGTATGACGTCTTTTATTAACCAGAATGTGATCTATTTAACTGTACGTGTTACAATATAGTGAAGTCCATGTGTGTTTATAAATATATTTACGTTTGAAGAATGTGCTCTTTACAATTAAATCTTTTGATGTAGCGAAATTAATCGATCTAACTCCATTATCATTAGAGACGTCATACAAGCTTTCCTTGCTTATTATTGACCTAAAAATGTCCTCTTTACCTACTTTGGCAAGTCTCTATACTTTTGCAGTCTCCTATCACATGAAAATTGTGGCATCACTTTTCTATGAATTAATAAAACCTGTACCAAAATTATGTTTCTCCGTACATCCATAGGTCAGCATATAATCCCCTGACTCTACGATTTCTTACCCTGCCCATCTAACCTCTTGCAATGCCACCGCATCTAAACTATACTTACTTACCTCACTAACCAATGTCTGAAATGCGCATAGTCTAAACAAACTTCTATCATTCGAAGTTCCTACTTTCAGATTCCCACATTTCTGCTTTTGTATGAATCTTCCCGAAGTAGTTCCCGCCCGGAGATCCGAATGTGGGACTATTTTACCTCCGGAATATTTTACCCCAGAATAACCCATGGCTCTCTTCCCTGTTTCTTGATGTTATATATATATAACTATCTAGAATTAATAATAATTATAAAATGGGCATCCACTATAAGCAGTTTGTATTATCTAAGAAATATCATTTACACTAATTCGTCATATTTGTTACTATTTAATATTTAGATACAAGAATAATGGTAATATTTATTACAAATCCACTAATAAATAATGAGCGTTAACATTATTTAACATTAATCAGCATTGATGGTAATCACGGATATCTTTAATGTACTTATAGAATCACTGTTTATCAGATGTAATTTTAGATAGTAGGCATTACTGATAAAGACACTGTTTATCATCAAAATTCAATATTGCACACACTTATATCCAGAAGTATGCACTTATCACACACTTTTAATTTATAGTGACTCTAAATTCCTTGCACTATTTTATGTTAATGAATAATAACATAAGATTTTATAATTTACAATTCTACAATAATAACGCCAAACAATTAACTAATAACGTTCATTAGTTTTTTTCAGGAGAAACTTTTTGGATACAACATATTTTTACACATTAACTGCATTGTTTTAAATAATATTTTATTAGAATAAATTATGTTGAACATATTTTAAGTATGCAACATCCTAGAATCAGTTGCAAAGCATTAAACAGAATAACTCTTCGATTTATTGGTCTATGGGTTTTTCAGCCTGTATGGCAACGTATCTTAATTTTCATGATATATATAATTTCGTTTATATTAATAACTATGCCGTCAGTAAGTTTCCAGAAATAAATTATTAATCAAATTTTAATTAAAATAAAACTTGAGTGAATTATAAAAAGAACACATAGTTAACTTCAAAGTTATTATGATTATATAAAACATTGATAGTATAAAATTCAGTAAATTTTTAAATCAAAATTCAAGTTGTTTCACTGTAATTATTGCAAAGAAAATATTTGAAAGTATTCATTAATTAATATATAATGTCAGTACATAACGTTAATTGTTCGTAATCTTGAAAAATACGAAGTAACTTATTTGTAATAGTGTAGTGAAGTATTCTTTGAAGTTTTCAGTCTTTATAGTCGTTTTATTGAGTAATATTACTTTATTAAGGGCCCCGCTAAGCACCCAATGCTTTAGCAGGCGTTTCGTCCCTGTGCCGAGTAGCTAGGCAACTAAATCGAGCGCTAGTTCTAGCATCATATTACAAAGATGCACTATGAGCATTCGTTTTTAATTACAATATTTGCATTGACTGTTCGTGTTGTTGCGTAAATGTTCTGTGTATTGAAAAACGGTCACTCGCTCAATGTTAATTGTCTCCTGATAAAAATTAAATTTGAAAATTATTGTATAAGCTTTATTTCTTTGATCAATATTTTATTTATTATAAACAAGCAATTGTTTATAATAAATATATGTAAAAAATGTATTTATCTTAAAAATGTCAACAGTTACGAGTAATATATTATTTTTATTTAAAAAGTACATTTTTATTCTCTACATTGAGCCAAATTTTATTCGAAAAATTACCATTTGTGCTACCAAAATAAGGATATACGTTCCAAACACTCAAAAAAGAACAACAATTATATAAATATTTATTATCATGATAATAAAAATTCGGATTACAGATTTTTATATTTACTATCATGATGGTAAATATTTATATAATTGCTGATGGTTTTTGAGTGTTTGGAAAGTATATCCTCATTTTGGTAGCACAGATGCTAATTTTTCGAATAACATTTTTCACAGTGTATGATATTTGTGAACCGTTTTTATTATATTTTATGAATACTCATTATTTAATTTTTTTTTCTTTTTTCTCATTAATAGCACATCAAATCACAAAAAATTCCACTTTTTTTCGCAAATGTGCAGAAACATTTTAAGTACTTTATTTAAATAATGATCGATATTTATTATAATAGTGCATTGTTTATTCTCTACTAATATCATTTATATTTTTGAGTATACAAATTTTATAGTTTTGGAATGTGTTTATATACTGTTGTTTATATATATATGTTTTTATATACTGTTGTACGACAAAATTTACATACATAAAAACAATTTATAGTAATTTTTCAAGTATGTACTGAACATTCAAAATGTTATTGTAAGCTTCTGTTTTTTCAAAATTGTAGTATCAACTGTCAAAATTAAACACACTTTTGTGAATTTACTCTCTAATGTATAACAATCGTACTTACCAATAAAATGTTAAATAAGTTTGATTCTTAATCTTTTTTAAATAATCAATTAACTTCTCTTTAAATACCTCATTTCCGACACTATTTTCCCTTAAATAATACAAGTGTAAATATTAATTTCGAAATATTATCAATGTTATAAAGAGGTGTGGTAAATTTTAAGTCATACTTAACAATTTTCTTCTAATTCTGGATACAAGATACAAAAAAATTTGTTTCAAGGAAAACGTCTTTATAAGTTTGAGTTCTCATTTAACAGTTAAATAATTACATAAATAAACAGTTTATATTTTTTATTTCTATACTTATTGTTGAAATGTTCTTTAGAAAAAAAATAAATAATAACAATGTCTACACAATATGTCCCTCCTTAAAAAAAAAGTAAAATTGTTAATGAACATATTTTGCATTAAAGTTATAATCACATTTTGCTTTTTTTCACGAAATTGTATATTATCATTATAATGCACTAGGGTAAAACATCTTTCATTAAACACAATTTAGATATGTATTGCATCCCTTAAGGTTGAAAACCACCCCCATATCATATGTCTCGAAAAATATATTTGTTATATAAATATCAATATTTTACAGTACTGCAACAAGTACCTTTTATTTATGGGCTTTAGTTTAGATTTTTTGGCAGTATTATGAACTTTTGAAATTTATATTAAAATTACATTTTTAAGTTCAATATTTTTAAATACAACAATCTAGATTATGCAATATGAAAAACCTATAAATAAAAGATATTTTTACAGTAAAATGGTGAAATTTCTGTAAAAACAATTTTTTATGAGTTATATAATATGGAGTTGGTTTTTTGATTTAAGGCATGCAGCCAAATATTTAAAGTACTTTAAACACGGTAATTATGTATTGAAAAAAATGCTATTGTTGTTTATATTATAAATTAAATGTGTATTTTTACGTGTGTAAAATTTCAAAGTTTCAATGATCATTTAAAAGAATTTTTAAGTTTTTAACGATTATAAAATAGAAATAATTAAAAATTTATCAATTTTACATAAACTAATTCAAAATTATGAATTTGATAATTGCAACTGTCGCTCTCTAGCACAAGTTCGCAATGTTAAAACTTAAACACTTGCTTACATCAAAGTAGTTTCACAAGAAATGTCGTATTTCACTTCATGATTGGCTTATGAAGAATTTTTCAGGGGACAATTCTTCCACCCCCCTAAATAACCAATGTAACACCATCAATAGCAACATCAAAGGAGTAAACAACACGCAGTATAATAATAATTTTTTTTTGTAATATATACTCAGCATAATTAAAATTAAATTCATTGTAAATGAATTTGTGTACACAATTACAAATATGTTTATCCTTGTAAAATAATCTATGTACATTATTATTTTACTAAAATATTTGTTGAATTTTCTATATAAATTAATGCTTATTATGCATACAATTTATTATGTTGTTACTGTTTATTTTATTGTACTGCAATTAACATTGATTAATTTTGTATTTTTTTATCAAAATATTAAATTATTTCTTAAATATGTTTTTATATATTGGCCATAGTTTATATTGCATAATATTTTTAATTTTATTAATTATGTAAATTATTCTTTTTATAATTTTTTATGTACAAAAATGAAATTTATTCACAGTATATGTGGTTATATGTTTTATAATTTTATTACTTTGCTGAAGATTTCTTATATTGTACAATAATGAATATTAATTTGTGAAGTGTTTTATGTCCATTAAAAGCAATACTTTTTATATCTGCTACGAAATTGATAAAAAATGTAATTATTGTTTAGTCAATTAAAAGATAACTATATTATAAAAATTATTTTTAAAATTATTTATTTATTATTTTTCAGAATTAATTATTGCTTTTTATAAATTAATTTTTGTATTACACATTTGTAATGAGTACCGAAAAATCATATATATATATATGATGAATGTGTGACATTAATAATTTCTTAAATATGTTAATATTTTTTCAGTAATATTATAATATATTATTATTACGATGAATAAAACGTTTTAAAATTTTGTGTAATTTGTGTGAAATTTGAAACACCCCATGATTTACCATTAAAACTATTAATAGTAGTGGCTTTGCGTGGGGTTAGCGTTACAATTCGCCTTCAAACTCAGTGAGGAAGCTACAGAGGGAAATTCATTCCATACGACAGGTTCTACTGCATTACAATAATTATCATTATTATACTTATGTATAAGAAATAATACAAAAGAAAGTATTTATTGAAACTTTTTTCAAAATAATATTTTCATTTAAGTTGTCAAGAAAAAAATATGAATAGATGTTTTTATATGTATCATATTTTATATGTATTTTCATTTATATTTTATTAATAAAGCTATTTTAACAAATTGTAATTTATAATATAAAAGATCGTGTAATAAAACTTGTAAATGAAGATTTATTGAAAATGTTGGTGTTTTTCGTATTATTAATAATATCGTTTTTAATTTATATAATTTTAAAAATCAATATTTTTATAACCTTACAATTTTTAATAATTTAGTAAAGATTTATCAAGTATTTTTTCAGGTTGAAAAAAATTAATTAATATGCACAGTAAATATTATAATGAGCACGTCTAAAAGTGATATTTTCATAATTAAGTAATGATATAATGGATTTCTTTTTAATTTTGTTCGTCTCCCAAAAATATTATATAAAATAATACTTTGTAATTACTAAAATATATCTATATATATTTTGTGTTTATATTTTTAAACTATCGCTATCTGTAAAGTGATATACTGTATTTTCGTAGAAAAATTGTCTAAAACCATGTACAACTTACTTTTTACACACTTTTTAATGTCAGATTCAAAGAGCATAATCACCATTACAATTGCATCGTATTTACATAGATATCAAACGAAATCACTTCAATAGAATATTTAATTTGTAGTTTATTTACACTGTTTTAAGCTTTCTTTGTACAAAATTTTATAAAAAATGTATCGTGGATTGAAATTTTTATACACTTTGTTCCTCGATTATCTTCTTATGCCGTACATTCTTCTGCTACAAAACATATGACTTTCTTATTTTTAGTTTCACCTTTTTTTACAGACATTTTGTTATTTATAGAACGTTTTATTCGAGCCTTATATTATGATGCTTGAAATAATTTTACGTACAAATACATTTCCAAATTGTGTATCTATAGAATCACATTTACTAAAGTCATCTATTTAATTTACTTGTGATTTAATTTTTGTCTCAGCATATTCATTATATTATATATTTATAAACTGCAAATTATACTTATTGTGCTACATTTGTTAGTTTAAGGTTTATCTAGTTATTTGAAATATTAACGCGATTGAAAATCAACTTATTAATTATAATTTGATCACTTGTCTGTGCTATTTCAAGAAAACTGAAGAATGTGAATGCTTCGTGGAAAAATAAAGTAACATAAAAGTGGAAAACGGTAGGAAAGTATTTACGGCAGAGTGATATTGGATATTTCTTTGAAAGAAAATAAAAATCTGAAATGTTGGAAGAAAAATAGAAAGTGCATATTTTCTTTGAGATTTAAATTCATGTACAGTTCATTTTTACCAAATTTGTCAAATGTTTTCTTTTCTTTCTCATTTTTTCTTCTTTTTCTTCTTTTTTCTTATGAACAATACTTTCTAGAAAATTTTACAACTTTTTTACATACTCTTTAGTTTGCAATCATTGCAATACTCAACACAATGAATGTGATGTAACTGTAATGTATATACTTTTAAAGATTACATAATTGTATAGTAATAAATGACAATTTTTGTTTCTCAAAATAAGACTTAATTTTATATTCATAAGGTAAAACTAGGTTCACAGACTCTTCTTATTGAGACAATGGGATAATTTAGGACATTTTAAATTTCACATTAATGCGAGATAATTG
>JABFPS010000035.1:0-13922 GCA_022817285.1 Neuroscelio doddi
ATATAGAACAATCATTTTGCTGGTAATTTTATATCGGATGTGAGACATGGTCACTCACGCTTCAGGATGTGAAGAAGTTTAGGGTATTCGAAAATAAAATTTTTTGAAAAATATTTGGCGCAAAATTAAATGAGGAAACAGGGGACTGGCGTAGATTATATAATGATGAGTTACATGCTTTGTATTCATCTCCAGATATTGTTAGAATAATTAAATCTCGTAGAATACGTGGGCAGGACACGTAGCACGTATGGAAAACACTAGAACCGCGTTTAGGGTAACGTCTGGTAAACCTAATAGAAACTGACCTTTGAGTAGACCAAGACGAAGATGGCAGGACAATATCAGATTAGATTTAAATAAAATAGGAATGGAACAGTTTGATTGGTTGAAAATAGCTCAGGATAGCGAAACGTGGAGGGCTCAAGTTGCTGTGGCGATGAACTTTCCAGTTCTTTAAAGACATAGAAATGGTTAGTTAGTTATTTAATATTTAATTTGTTTATATAAATCTTTTCAATAAATTAAATTTTTGTGGAAATAATCATTTTAATGTTTTTTAGTAAAAAAATTGTATATCATTTTATTAAGCAAATGAGATCGTAAAAATAAAAATTGGATGATAAATATGACTTTCATGTATTTTATGTAGAAAAATAATGGGTTTAAGCAACGGTTTATAACAGAGATTTTATGTAATTTTTTCTCTGGTATACTAAGAATTTGTATTTTCATATTACTATTTAAACACCTACAATACACATTAAAAATTATTAACTTCGGATGTGTCATTTGTTATAATTATCTAATGAAATCCTTCAATGAGTACATGTTGTTACCATTAGTTGTTAAATTAACAATAAGAATAAAATTGTACAAGCATTAAAAATTCTGACCGAAATATTACTTTATTGCTTCGGCTTCTAATTTGTATTTTGGGCAGGTAGATTAGAGTTATATCTAGATTAATAAGGTTAAAAAATTAAAGAACAAAATTCATGTGAAGATTATATACAATTCTATAAAGATTTCGAGTTAGGCCACATTAAATTCATTAGGATTAAAATGTGGTACTAAATAACAGTATGCTCTTTATAAGTGCGAGAACTTTATTAAGTTTTAACCATAAATTATAATTATTTCGCTTATACGATATTAAGCATAACAGTAATTCGTATCTGCAAAAGCTATAAAAAATTATATTACGAGGGCAATTTGAAAAGTTTGTAGCCTACCATGTAAAGGTTAGTATCGCGTTTCTGTTTTTTATCGCATTATGGCACCACATTTGTCCTATGAATAGCTATGAAGTATCAAGTCGATTTTCTGAGTTATTGTGAGTTTTCTCTAAGTTAGTAATAGCTGTTTAAACAAAGTCACCTTAGTGCATTATCGAAAATGGAGAAAACTGATCATCGTACAATGATAAAATATTTAGATAAATAAGGTTTAACGTCAACAGGAATTTTTAATGAAATGAAAGATGTATTGGGTGATTCTGCAATGCCATTTACTACAATAAAAATATGGGCTGCTGAATTTAAACCTGACTGTGTAAAATTGCAAGTTGACTGCTGTAGTAATCGCTCGAAAAGTGCTAATACACCAGAAATCATTAATATAGGGCATGATATTATTTTGGAGGATCACCTATAGAAGGTTTCTGAAATTGCTAATACTGTAAGCATCTTAGATGAAAGGGTAAATCATATTCATTCCAAGAACTTAAGTATCAGAAAGCTGGCTGCACAATGAGTGTCATGTTTTTTTATAACTGATCAAAAGAATTTGAATGATTGAACTTTTAAAAAGAATTTGAAAGATTTTATTCATAAGTTTGTAACAACTGATATTTCCGAAACAGAACAACAGTCATTCCATCGATACGTAGTGGCTCTCTACTTCCAAAAAAAGGTTAAGTTAACTTTATCTCCAGAAAAGTATATGGCTTCAATTTTCTGGGATGCGCAGGGAATATTATTAATAAATTATCTTGAGATAATGGCAAACGATGTAAGTGACAAATGATAAATGGACAGAAATATGCTAATCTTTTGAACAAATTAAGTGAAAAAATTCGTGAAAAAAAACTTTTTTTCACAAAGAAAATAATCATTTGCCATAACCATCAAGATAATGTACAACCTCACAAAAGTGTTGTTTCTATAGCAAAAATTTTTTAATTGAAGTACGATTTGCTGTCCCACCCACCTTATTCGCTTGATTTAGCTCCATCTGGCTTCCATCTTTTCTTTAACCTCAAAAAATTTTTCAGCTCGAAGAGATTTTCCTCAGATGATGAGTTGAAAGCGTTAGTAAACGACGATTTTGAGGACCTGGAGAAATTGAACTTCCGCGATGAGATAAAAACACATAACCGTTTTTTTTCCAGGAACGGATGCGAGAGTCTGGCATCGTATCGTCCGCGTAGAATTAGTTAGATGCAACGAGCAGATTAGGAGTACAGATAGCAACGAAATAATGAATAGTCCAAATAAAAATGCGAAAAATTCAAAAGATGGCATTAGAATAGGATAGATTAACTTAGCTAGGTGGCGTATAGCTATGGACGAAATGACCACTACAAAACAGTTCGATTTGCTGCTTTTACAGGAGATCTACGCGTGGGAACAGCGTAAGGAACAGCGTTCTTTGCTTCAAAAATGTATATACGATGATACAGTTTTATTTAAGCGAAAGGATTGTTCAAATCACATGGGGGCCAATTCAGTCGAGAAAAGCGCGTCGTAGGGATGCCCCCAGGGATCAGTGCTAGGACCGATGTACTGAAACATTCGATTTAACGAATTATTGCTGTTACTTGCGGAGCCCCTAGGTAACAATTGTAATGCATACGCGGACGATTTGCTTGCATTTATCAAGGACAATTCAAAATTAAGTGTAGAGCAGCTGGGGCAAAAAGTAGTCGATTTAATTCTTAAATGGTGTAAGCACACGAAGCTTCAGACTTTTGAAAAGAAAACTGAGGCTATAGTTTTTAAAGAGCAGAAAGACTTTAGGACTCCAATAAAAAAAGAATTTGTTGGCTAGCAAACCTAAAATGGGAGCAAAAGTCAATTACACGAAATCGGGTAAGAACCCGGTCATTAAATTCGAGAATATCACAATTAATTTCAATAGTGTAGTTAGGTACCTCCGGGTACATTTCGATAAAGAGATGGGTGGTCAGACTTCTGTACAGTTAAATATTTGAATAAGCTTAGATCAGCACAAAGACAGGTGCTGCTTGGCACGATTAAAGTGTACAAAACGGCATCGACAGACGTACTCTGTATTCTTACTGGAGAACTGTCGGTTGTGACTCTGATAGAGAGCATAACGCGATACCCTATCAAATTCAGGCGGACGACCCTAAAATCGCGTTGATAGAGATAGATGAGATAGCGATGAGCTATTAGCAGTTTGAGTGGGACTCCTCAACTGGTAAGGAAGGTACTCCAAATCGATTTGCATGAAAAATTCTTTAAAAATATATATGTTACATATCAGGACAAATTCAAATTTAGATTTTGTTGGATTTTTTCGAAAAATTAAATTTTAGGGGTTATGTACCTCTATATACATTTTTCGTTATTTATACAAAAATGGCAAACAACAAAAATATATTTCATAGGACCCTTCCGGGCAGCACTCGGAAATGCGGATTGCGGGAAAAGTACAGGAAATAATTCTAAGTCAGAGCAATTACTACATGACTTACAAGATAGGTATCCCAGGTCGACGCCGCCGATTTTGATCATTCTTTGATATGTTATAGTACACTCAAAAACTAGATTTACGTACATATATATTTATTGGCGGATGAAGGCGATTATGGGCTGAAAAAGGCCCTCAAGTTAGGTGTTGTCAGTGAGCCAAATTGATATTTCAGGTATTAAGAAACAATTTATTCGAAAAATACCCATTGTGAAATTGGTATTTGCGTCCTAGAGAGGTATAAAACATATGTCATAGTCCACCCGATTCGTTTATATTAAGGGGGTAAACCACCTCTGACATTTCTGAAAATCTTTATTTACAAGACTAAATTTTCATGAAACATTCTGAAAAAATATGTGTTACATATCAGGTCAAATGCAAATATATGTGTTTTTGGATTTTTTCGAAAAATCAAATTTTAGGGGTTAACTACCTCTATATGCATTTTTCATTATTTACACAAAAATGGCAATCTTATCGAACAAAATCAATACTAAACTATTTATTGAGATGAAATAAGAAGAATACATGTCAATAGATTCGATTATAGTGGTGGTCGATCCTATAAATTGATATTATGAGGGTGAAATGTCCAATATAAATTGTACAAAAATTAAAAACATTGCCTACCGAAGCTAGGTTCGAATATAAAACTTCAGAAAAATATATATTACACACTAGCCTTAATAGAAGTTTGCGTGATATTACTTTATTTCAGAAATGCATGTTCTTAGGGAATAACTACTCTTGAGTCACTATATCACGGTCGTATGGCCGTATTCAATTTTTGCAGATAAAATTCGTGCGAAATTATTCTTTATAAATAGATATTAATACATTTAATTTATTCGTAATAACTCTCCACTGTTCTTGGGGTACAGCACTCCCAAACGTAAAAGTTATACGAGCGTGCGCCAGATGAGGTAATATTATACATATAAAATCGTAAGAAATGTATGTTACACATCAGAATGAAATTGGTAATGTGTTTTTAGATTTTCTAAACATTTTATACTTAAGGCGAAAATTACCCTTCATAAATTTTACCATATTTGTATTAAAATACAAAATTCTTGCAAACAAATAAGGTAAGATAAGTTTATTGTGTTTAGTTTATTTTAGATATCTTCGCATTCCAAACTGCGCAATTTTAAGTACAGCTGATTTTCTTAAAGCAGTTTCATATGTTGATTAAACAACGGCGAAAAAGAAACAAGTAATGTTAAATCTAATAATATATACATGTTTTATTCGAAGTAATTACATTTTTTCATTTTTAACCAAATTTAAGTAAACACTTTATTGTCACAGCTTAATTGACGGTTTTAAGTATAGTGAATTGCAATTACTACATAATTTTTATTTAAAAATAATTGCCTAAAATAATAAATCCTTTCATATTTGAGGCCTGCAATTTTCTATATCTCCTAACATGCATCACTGGAATCGTCGCAATAAATATATGTGCTTTTAATAGAATTGCTTTTTATAACATAGCAGCTTATGAATATAAATACGTACGATACAATAAAAGTTCAGTAGTTAAACTTATGTAATAACAAATTCAATACATGATATATCAATTTTAATATTTCATCAAAGTTTGTAGTTAGTTTTAAGAATATATTAGCTATATTCACAAAATCGATGTCGTTATAGCTTTAATTGAAAATTTTGCGTAGGGCTAAAAATGCAAATAAATCCTATACACGTCATCAATCCCCTGCTTGTTTCATTTGAAGCATTAAATTTAGAAGACACTCCCATAAATCAGTAGGAAATTGCATTTAAAGAGCACTTTAAAAATATTTTATTGGATTTTCTGAATGATTTTAATAGTGTTGAAATGGTGGTTCAGAAGTTTTTACATTTTCACAAATCATACAAAGAGATTAATGCACAAATAGCAGAAGATGACATTCTCTATACTATATCTGGCCAGCCTAAACCACCCACAAAGTGTACGAAAGACGATGAGGAATTATCTTTCGAGTATAAAGCTAGACTTGTCGAATACTGGAGAAACGGCAAGAAGAAAAACTTGAGTACAGAGATCGTAAAATAGAAATTTAAAAAGATGAAATCAGGCAGTCAACCCTTCGAGTGTTAATGGTCAAGATCTCATTAAATAATTGTAGAACATTTTCCTCCTCTTCAACAGTTCTAGCTAATTGAGGATGTCCAGCATTGTAGCGAGATACTTTTATCGAACCATATTCTCATATATTATTCACCTATTTCTGAGTGATTCATCGACTTCGGTTCCTTCCTTCAGGAAAATTTTAGGCACATATTCTTTCAACACACGCTGTACCTTCGTTCGTTTCAGTAGCAAGAACATACGCGATTGTGGTTACCCATGATAACTGTTGTGTATTTAACATATTTATCAATGTTAATAAACAAATGACATATTTGCTTAAACGGCAATTCATTTCAGATTGCAAATGATAATTAAATATAATAAAAACTTGAAAAATATTCGAAAATTGATACTTTTTATCAAAAATAAGTGTTCTCATTAATTAGGAATGTATCAATAAAAAGAATACTTAAATATAAAAATTGTTACAATTACTCGTATACATTAGAGAATTTCCAAATGTTGTGTCGAAGTTATATATAAAAAATATATAAAATGTACCGACTTCTGTATTATGTGAACTATTTTTATTTTGTGATATAGATTAGATCGTTATTTTTTGTAAAATTCCTTAAACAACGATCCTATTAAGTATTTCTGTTTATAATAAAAGATACATATAAAATATAGTATACTGTACTTCTGCAACCAATGTCAATTCATTACCTGTATATGTTGTTTACATTAACTATGTGCATATTAACATAAAATTATTTTCAGCATTATTGACCGATGTAAAATAATTTACTGTTTCATGAAATTTAATTTGTATAAATGAATTTATTGTGGCATATTGAGAATGAATGAAATAATGTAATATATGTTATTTTATTAATTATTATAAATAGTTATATTTCAAAATTGAAGTATTCATAATTAAAAAATCTTAGCTAAAACATATTCATTCGTATCGTTAAAACATTGTTTTTAATTTATTTTCTTCAATCTATTTAAAATGGAACTCAATATTTATTTTATAATTTAATAGGTTATGTAACGAACTGTAATATGTTAGGATGAATTTTACTATTCGACTGTGTAAATCGCTTCAATTACACATTTTTATAAATACATTTCCATAGAAAAATATTATAAAATATTCTTATAATATATTTATATTGAATGTTTAATAATAATATTGATTAATATAATGATATTGAATGTTTAATAATAATATTGATTAATATAATGATATTGAATGTTTAATAATAATATTGATTAATATAATGATATTGAATGTTTAATAATAATATTGATTAATATAATGATATAATATATATAATGATGATATATGGTGATATATATAATGATGATTAATATACTAATATAATGATTAGTGTAGTATAATTTGTACAATTTACAAATAATATTATAAAATTGAAATATTATTAACATTTTATTATATTAATTATTTAATTTGTTATAATATTAATACAATTTAAATCAGAAAATGTTTCTATTAAACAGTTTGATTAATTAATGCTTTTACTTTTTGGTATAGCGTAAAAGGGACATAATCAAAAAGGCATTATCACCATTTATGTGAATATGGAAGCATGATTTACGCCGTAATAAAATGTCGATTAATATTTTAAAAATTCGAAGTGACAGATGTCAGGAAGGCTTTTGTATAATGTATATATTTTAAAAAATTTAAGAAAGTAAATAATATTAAAAAGAAGTATAAAAATAATTTCACAAGTCAAGCGAAAGTATACAATTTGATAAACACGTTAGTATTCAAATAAGGAAATTGAAAAACATAAACCATGTTTCAATGTTCACATATATGGTGATGTCGCTTTTTTGATTGTATCCCTTTTACGCAATGCCGGAAAGCAAAAACATTAATTTCGAGTATTCAAGATTTTTAATACATAACCACTTTAATTTTTTCTAATTGTCAACTTAACTTTTGGAATAGAACCCGATTCAGTCAATAAGTTAACGACTTCAAAAAATAAATTATTATTGTTGTAAAAAATATATTATATTTTATTTGGCCAAAATCTAAAGAAATAAGCATTGTTGGGAAGAGTATTGTTGTAATAGAATATGATGATATTGCATTTGTCAAATGGGAAAATGCAGTTTTTTTTGCAAATATTTTGAAAATATCAAGTTTATTTCATATAAATAATAATTTGCATTAATGAATATGAAACTTATTACTTAAATATTATATACACACGTCGCAAAAGTATTAATGACTTTTGACATTTTATCTTTTACTTAGCGAATAAGTAAGATTGGAAACCATCAACGTAATCTCTAATGGAGAAATTATTAAAAATAAAGGTATAGTTACACTTGTGAACTTGTATTATATTTTTCATTTTATAATTGATAGAATTATTTAATTTTTCTGAATTATTTAATCTCTTCGTTTATGTGATTATATAAAGCAAATTGAACTTAATGATAAAACTTTATAATATATTTAAAATATGAATATTTTTTATTATAAGTTATTTCATTTTTGTATAATACAAATTCTACTGCCTTAGCATATTTTTTAAGTGCTGCTGATGTTTTAATGTGCATTCGTCAAACTCTAAAGATTCTTCAGTCTAGAAAGATCATTATAGCATTATTATTTGTGGTACAAGTGTAGCATATATTTTATACTCCTTATATTTTGAAAATTTTTTAATTTTTTAATTAAAAAATTTTCTTTTTGTTGCAGAAAATGTGATTGCTTTGCACATTCCTTGCAAAGCAAAATACTCTTATTCTACAGATCCTTATAGTACCGTTGATTTATTACATGTCGTAAACTTATCAAATGCCCAAACTTCATTAGATTATGTATACATTTATATGGCGCTGTTATATGTATTGTGCAATTTTATAAGAATTTCATACATTTTTACAAATACATCCGAGTGTACAAAACGTACAAGTGCTACAATTCATTCCGATATCGCTCATCCCTTAAAATTTCAGATTCTTTTATATTTTTACATATTTCCTCCAATGATTTTTCATATTAGACAAATCCTGCTAATTCCAGAGATTTTATAAACTCTAAAGGCTTCATAAATTCTGCAAATCCTTCCAGTGTCTTACTTCCTTCAGGTTTGAAGCATTATTTTAACTTGCAAATCATTGAATTACTTCAGACTGTAGATGCAAATGCATATCACTCACTTACTTCCCGTTTGAATTGTATAAACACATTGAGTCTGACATTGTTCATTTTTAATAACTGTCGAAAATTCTTGTTGAAGTAAAAAATATTTTATTTAATGCATTTCCTTTATGTTACACAGATTCCTCTGGTTGTGTAAAAGCATCAAACTCAGGAAATCTTTTTAATTCTGCTAATCCATTAGGTTTTACAAATGTTACAAATTTTACTGTTTCTGGCTCCGCATGTTCATCACATTTTCCAAATCCTTCAAAGTTTGAAAATCCTATAAATTCCATAGTTAGCACATATTCAACATATTCATTAACCATCTTATCTCCATAAAATTTTGTATAAAGTTTTCACTACAATTTTTCTAAAAATAATTTAATAATTTTTTATTAACCACTTTTGTGTTCCACTATAAAACATGGTTCTATTAATATAAAACACACCATACATACTTTATGTTATATTTACACTTTACTTTATTTATTACATTTTTTCTAGTTGATATACCTTCTGATTCCAAAAGCTTATCTAATGCGGCTCATCTTTCAGAATATGAGGGATCAGCTACTGGTTACGAAGCTTCTACAAACTTCTATGTATTTTATCATATAGCGAAGAGCAACAAGGATGAAAACAGAGTATACAAGAATAAAAAGTTTTAAATAAAAAATAATATTTTCAGTAATTAAGTGTGCTAAATAATTTGGCAAAGAAGAATGCTTAACAATAGAAATGTATGCAGTTTTATTATAGTATAAAATTTATTTAATTAAATAATATTTTCTTTTTAAATTTATATTATATAATTTATATTTTTTAATTACTTTTTAGAGTAGGGAAGACTGTAATATATAAGATAGTTATTTCTAAATTTATTAAAAAAATAAATTTTTACCAAAATTGTCTTGGGTATCTAGATTTATTCTGAATATTTATGTTTCTCATAATATAACAAATATATTTATTATTTCAATACTTTTATGTTTCCTATTAAATGAATTTATAAATGATTAAAATGTCCGACATTATATTATTTAAAATAAAGAATGGCCTATACCATGTAATATGTGGAATTCAAATATTGTCTTTTAAATAACACGGTATTTTTACTTCAATTATTAGTATTAAACATAATAAATACAATTTCTTATGATCAATTTTTGGAAGTATTTAAGTTATTATTGAAATTCAAGTCATAAAATTAAAATAAATAAATTAAATTTTAATTTCATCAGAAGTCTTGTTACCATTAAAATATTCATGTTAAGATTTCCAATCTACAGATAGTGTTTGTGATAGAAGATAAAAATTCAATTATATTTTCTATGATATTATAATAAAAATAGTGTAAATATAAAAATGTGATTGTTGATGGAAGCTTATGATAACATTACAAGAAATTATTATTTTTTTATTATTTTTATGCTCGAAAATAAATATTTAAAAAATTCGCAAATTGTAGAATAAATCCGATAATAATTAGCAACACAATAAAATAACTTTTATATGGTAGAAAACAACTTAATTTAACTATAATCTGCTAAATATTATCATTAATTTGCTTTATTGAAGTCTTTACATAGTAAAATTGTTTTATTTAATTGTTTTAAATATTGTATCCTTTTAAAAAAATAAATTAAAATTATTGAATATGAACATTAGTTACTTTATATTCACAGGACCAATAAAAATTAAAAATTACAACTGTGGAACCATTTGCTTATTTTACTTTAGCCTCTCACTTGGAAATTATTTAATGCATTTTTTATAGTAAACTCTGTAAGAAATTGAGTCGATATGTATTTTTTCCAAAATTATCACATAATACATAGAGCGCTACCTCTCACAGAAAGACTTTATATGCTTATAAGTGTTACAATTATTTTATATTCATTTTAATTATTAAAAAAGAAACTTAACACGATTGTATGTATTAAAGGCCAAAAATATTTAAAAAAATAAGATTATTTTATAAAAAATATGCTTCATTTGAACCACTAAATTGAATCTATGTGATTAATATTGTATCTTATTTCAGAATATTAATAATACATAAAAAATCGCAATTGAAGAAATTAAAGTATTCTTTATTGTATGAGAAATATTCAATAACCATGCTATTATTAACATTTTTTTATTAATATCATATAACTTTACTTTACATATAAAATTAATTGTTTCTTGATGATGGGGGCGAACCGGTCGTATATTTTTTATACAATCCCTTGATTATTTACGTGGTTTAGGATACGTGTTTTGCTACTGCATAAGGAATCGTCACACAGGAAAGGAAAGCACGTGGTCATAAGAGAAATCACCTCACTGTACTTTGATTTAATTATTTAACACTATAATTTATTTATAATCAGACCGCAATATTGGACACGACATCGAATAGTGCACGCTTATCTTTCATAAACATCAAAACTTAGTCTAATATTATAATTAACGAAACAAAATAACGATTCACTGACCGATTACACGTTTCCGTGGCGAAAACACCGAGCGCATTGAGTCCCGACAAGCTGGAGTATGACATACCTCGTTGGATATGTCATACTCCAACGAGAGTGCCTGATAATAGGCAACTACTCTCGCTCAGCAAGTGAGCAAGCCCGGATGGAGTATTACAGGCGAGGTGTAGTAAGCACATACATGTACATTAATAAATTATGAGGATTACTTTTAGAACAAATTGTAAATTAAAATGTATTGTAATAACTTTTAAACTCTTATATTGATAACTTTTAATATCTTTTATAAATTCTTTCCAATTACTTTTAATAACTTTGAAATATTATGTAGGGCGTAGTTGAACGAAACGGGGTAATTAAGCGTTAATCTGTTGCATTAAATACAAATAATAATTTATGAAACATTGAGCCCTGCGAATCTATAGATAAAATTTTACTTTCAAGTTGCCTCTTCTTGAATTCCTTTATTATTTATTTTTTGGTATATTACGGGTAATTTCTATGGTTAAATAGCGTAACCCTGCACATTAATGCAATTATAAATATCTATAATTACATTGTAGTCAATAACAAATATATAAATAATGTTGATTTTACAATTTTTATATTGTTTTATATTTAATAAATTTTTGTAATAAGTTTCTATCCCCGTTTTTAAATACCATTAAACTATCTTGTTTTATCCAATTCCAAGATTAAATGCTACTGATACTGTTATTTCTTGAATTTAAAAGTTTCAATCAACACATATGCATAATTGTGTACATTAATAGTTGTAAGCTGATGTGGTATAAGTCATATTTCGAAATAAATATTCTCATATTTTTTCTTATGTGATTAAAAACTCATATATTCTAACTAAAATCATCGCAGCGAAGACTTCTTGTAAAAACGCTTATAATTACGTGAATTGTGGATCGAATTTTTTTAAATTCATAAAATTATTTCACTGAATGTATCTGAACAAAATTATCTGAGTAGTCATGCGATGACAATCCCAGCAACGACTGGTCGCATGGGTACCCTGTTTTATCCACCTACTTCATTTTGTCCATGTCTCCTCTATAACAAATATTAAAACAATTTAACATAATAGTTTCAACTACAAAATAATTATACTCAAACTATTATATATTGTACTTTGTTAACTACATCATTAAAAAGCACGATTCGGTCTTAAGGTTTAAATGTATTTCATAGTAATTACTAAGTATTACATGGAGCAGTGAAATTATTATAAAATTTGACAAATTTGAATTACAATATATAGATATGGTATTTTTCTTATTAAATACATACAACTCTTATTCAACTGTCTTACAAAGTCTTATTAGATTGTTTAACTGTTATTGCCTAGATTATTAATATTCGTTAAAAAACCCTACCACCTTTACCCTATAAGGTTAAAGTATCTAATATGGATCAGGGGTTTATGTGGATTAGTTATTAATTGTATTATAAATAAATTATTTATTAAAAAATTAAACGTTAATATTTTAAGAAAAATGCATTGATAAATAGATACATTATGAAAATTAGTTTAGCAATATGTATGATTCAGGAAATTAAGCTTCCTTCTTTCGAGTCTCTTATCTTTATTCGATGATTTTAATGTAATTTTCAAAAATATAAACACGCACACGAAAACGTATAAATTCATGCAACTTATATGTGACTTTCTTTTAGTATTTGTATATGTTATTGTATGAATGAATGTTCAAATACATTGTTTTATATATTGGTATGAAAATTATTATGGAAATTTCTTTACACAAAAATACTACATATTGTATACAATACTCTTCTTAATTATACTTATTAAAATGTTACTGATTAAATTTAAGGGACGATTCCAGTGCAAAATTATTACAAAAAAAGTAAATATTCTTTACATAAAATAATGTCTAACATCCTATATTTGAAACTAAAAAATGCTTTTTATGGCTTTTGATACTCTACATATATATTTATTCATTTAAAAATGAAAGAAATTATATATGAATAGATCCGATTAGTGTTTGAAATTGTTTCATTTTATAGCTAAATACAGTTATAAGTTATTGAACTATCTCGACCACGTCGATAATCATTTGGGTCTCACATATAGTTTCCTACACTGAAAAAATTGCATCGACAAATTACAGTATTAATCACTGGAAACAAATAATTAACGATTACTTCTGTAATTTCTGTTATGTGGGACCCTGACACCACTTTATAGTGCATCCTCAGGTTGCAGATACAGGATACGTACTTCAGATATGAAAGGTAGCTGCGAATTAAATAAGCAGTTGCGGACAGCTGTTAGGGGTACTCCTCCAGCGTGGGAGTTGGACAAATGGTGTGATGAACCTTTTCCGGAAAAATTCAACAATAAGAAACAGCACAGCAAGCCATGGATTTTTCTGGGGTAAAATATTCCGGATGTAAAATAGTCTCCCAT
>JABFPS010000036.1:0-13924 GCA_022817285.1 Neuroscelio doddi
GAAAGAAGGAGCGCTGAAAAATGCTACCTCCGGGGTAACAAAATAAAAGACGGGGATATATTCTTGTAGCAGACTAATATCTTCGTTGCTGCCGGAGACGCATTCTTTTCTGTTGCCAATTTGTTTTTCGCTCATGTAATTGTAGTATCATACGAATTTATACATTTTTATTAGCATCATAAAAAATGCATATATTTCTACGTATTTTAAAAACAAATTCGTCTTTATTAATTTATTTTTAAGTAAGTTATCACAAGTTTAGAAAATATATGCAGAAATCTATATTTCCGACGTCGAGTAAAATAAAGTGTGATGAATATTGATATAATTCATCAGTATAATTAAACAAAATTATAAATACATTAAAATTAGAATATTTTCTTGCGCATGTCAGGCTACACAGCTGTCAGACTATTGCCTCATAACTGATCTACTGCACCGCGGTTGTACCACTGCACCAAGATGTTTCAGCAGCTCGCCGCTCGACGGTGTAGTTTTTGTCGCCAGTGGGCCACTCTCTGCTGGGGATGTATGAAAGGCTGCTGGCAGTGATGCCAGAAAAAAACGGAGCACCGTCCCCTCTATATGGAGCTGCGTCTTTTGAGAATGAGTAGGGATACTCACACAATGCACAGGCCGTGTGCACGTGAGCTCAGCGCTACGGCTACTACGGAAAATCGAATAGGACAGACTATGTTTGCCTTTCTTTTCCTCTCTTAGCGACTGATTCACGATATTGTCTCTTATGGAATGCTACATTGCCGATATTCCTTACTGAATATCGGTCAATGTAAAATTGTACTGTAAAAAAAAGTAATATCGTGATTATAAAATTAAAAAAAATGTAATTTAAATGAAAAATATAATAATAAGAATTTTGATTAAAATAATTCAATTTAAATAAATTAAAAGCGAGATATAAATATATGCGTTCTCTTGTCGCTTCGTAATCAAGTACTGTCATAGCCGAGCGGATTAAATGCTGCATTCTACATTCGTTTCTCTTGCGATCTAGGTTCGGTCCCACAACTGTCGTTTATTTATTTTTTTATGTTTTATAAATAAATACAATATAAATTATACCGATAAATGTCATTGTATTAAACTATATATTTTTAGTATTGTGAACATTTATCGTTATACATAAGTTATTCATGAATGCGTAGAAAAACGGAATGATATTTAAAAACACAATAAGTAAAATTTATAACAAAATTAAATTAAATTTATATGAATAATACTCAATACCGTATTAAATGAAAAGTCTGAAAATAAAATGTAATATTTATTTAATGTATTAACATTTATAAAAAGAATTTCTATGAACATAAAAATGTAATTTTATATTTATACATTTAATTATTAGTAAAGGCAAAAATAATGTAACATAAAGAAACAGAGTGTCCTTTAATTACTACGTATCATTAGACGAAGAGGGACAATTGTTGTCATCGATATCTACAGCATGCAATGTTAAATTACATAGCGGCTTCGTAACAGAAATACTATATAATTTTTCTGATGACATAAGAGACAAATGCTTGCATCAGTCTTCATGTGCAAAGAAGCTTCCCCCTTCATCTTTAACGCAGATTTGAATACGCAAATAGCATTAACAGTGGTCGATGCGAGTTTTTTTTGTTTCATAGTTTTCACGTCAGGCAAAAATGAAAACACTCTTTCAGAATCGGCGTTCGAATTTAGAAGGGACCTAATCACGCTCAAAAGAGACGTCAAATTGGAATATCTAAAAATGTTATGTATGTTTTTCGTTAACAAAATCTTTTGCCACATATAATAAAAGTTCAACTCCGCGAGGTTCTGCTTCCCTTCCACTGTAAAATCTAGGTGTAATCCGCGCCATTCTTTCTTCCAACCGTCTTCATCAAAACCGCCGAGTTTTTTTAGCAACGAAGACATTAAAAGATGTTTCTTTATCTATATCAAATAAAGCTAAATAAGGTGTAAAAACTTTTAATTTTGAAAGGAATTTGTCATTTATTGGCACTCTTTTAATCATTTCTTCGGCGGCAGTTACATAAAATTGCAAACAATTATTCCGAATGTTAGTTGCAACGTCTGTATATCCTTCCTTCATCAATTAATGAAGGAAGTCTTCACACTCTCGACCAACATATATTTCGTCGAGAAGCTTTTGATTTTCGTGTTGTGAGAAGTTAATATTTTTAGCCAAATGTATGTATTTTAAAAGCTCTGGTTTTAAAAAATTTATCGTTATTTGTTTTAAAAAATCTACGGAAGCCGGCTGTAATAAGTGAATTTTTGTTTCCAGAGCTTGGAAAGATGTATTAAATATATTAAAAAGGTTCATTACATATTTCAAAAATAATAAATATGCCTTCGTGTCTACATTTTGCATAAGAGATAACAGATGTTCCCCAGACTTTGTCTTTTCGCTAATAACTATTTCACGAAGAAAATGCAAAACAGTGTCCCAAGATTCAAGAAGTCTTTCAACGCATGGATAGTAAGAAAGCCACCGCGTTTGAGACAACTGTAAAATTTTGTTATTCGTCTCTTGAAAACATTGTTGAAATTCGCGAAAAATAGCCAAACGTTTGGGACTACTGTTAATAAAATTCGCGATCTTTCTAATAAATTCTTCGTACGTTTCCGGTAGTTTAGCGCACGCAGCATGAGCTATCAACGCGGCGGAATGACACGGACATGAAAAAGTTAATAAATTCGCGCAAACTTCTTCGAGTTTTTTTTTAAATGACAAATGTTTCCCTGTCATGACAGACGCATTGTCGCATGACAGAGCAACAATATTTGAAAACAGAATTTGTTTATTCCACATTTCATGTTTAAAAGCATTAAATAATTTCGCGGCACTACAATCTCTCGCGTCAATATCGATTAATTTAACTAACTGCGAGCGAATGTCTAAAGTCTGAGAATCAACGTACCGAACGAGAAAAGTCATCCACTTTTCGTTTGTAATATCGGACGTTTCGTCGATGAAAATTGGAAATTTTTAATTATGAACATTCTCTACAAGGCGTTCGGACTCTGCAACACACAAAACATTTGATATTATGTTTGTGTATTTTGTTCGACCCATGTTTATAATTTCCAACACCTGAGGATCTTCTCCCACATCTTGAAGAAAACTGAGAATCACTTCTGCGATTTGATATGAGATATTTTTCTCCGCAATTAACGCAGCAAATCTAATTTCAGCAGATTTCTTTCGCTCGCCAAATGATAAAAGTGATTCATCAAATTGCATATTCAAATCCTCGTTCGATATGTAATAATAATTCCTTAACACATTGCATACCAAAAACGAGAATTCTCATTTTTATATAACTACATGGTAAGCCCAGAAACGAGAATTGAAATGTTTTAATACACATTATTGAAAATTATTATAAATGATTACTTCAATAAAATATATGAAATAACCGTAAAATATTTGAGTTGTTTTACGCATACTGTTATAACCTAAAAATCATCAAAAATTGCCGGCCACACTGCCCAGTTTTCTAAAAATTAACAGGTATACAATATGTTAATATTAAGAATGTGTGTCTGTTTGTGTGTACATATATATACATATATTCTTAATATTAGCGAATTTATTATATTTAATGTATACACATATTAAAATAATGTCTTAGAATATATAAAACAGGAGGTAAAGAAAAATATGCACACATATATATGAAACTTCTAACTACAATTTTTTTTAAATATATTTCATAACAATAATTAATTTACTTTTGTTTTTATAATTTTGTATAATTCTTTATTCTTTTAAATTCAGCCCTTATAAAACTAATCATTAAATAGCATTTTACGTGTTAAAATTCTTTCTTTTATCATTTTAAATGCTATTATTATACTACACATCTTTAAATAATATTTTACCTCCTAAAACTCATTTATAAGATATAAGTTTTTGATACAATTTCTTTTACCGCTAAAAACTAAATTAGGATAAATAAATCTTTTATTAATATTCTTTTATAATTTCTGAACAACTTCTTTTACCGCAAAAAATCAATTTATAAAAGAATAAATCTTTTATTGAAACACATTTATAACTTAACAATCCTAGAAGTTATTTCTTCTACTGTAAAATTTCATATTTTAAATAGATGAACCCTTTTCACTAAGCTATTTCAAAATTCATGGTTCTTCAACATAACTCTTTTACTGCTAAATTCATATTTCTCTTTTTGCGAAATTCCTTGAAACCTATAATTCCCTAAGTATAATTTAAATCAGTAATTGTATCTAATATTCACTTAAACACTTTCACGAATTATAATTTTCGAAGTAATATCATTTACCACAAATTCGATATTTAAATAATATACCCTTTTACTTGATTTGTTTTATAACGCATAATTCATTTTTCTTTACTGTTAAAATTAAAAATTTAATTATCTTCAATTTATAAAATTTGTTTGAAATAATTTCTTTATTTCCATCCAGTCTTGCTTTCCTAGATTCAAATCTTAAACAAACGAATCTATTTACTAAAATTTGTTAACCGTTTTACTGTTTTTACTAGATTTACGTCTATCAAAACAAATATGCAACTAATACCTTATTCACTAAATTCAAATCCTTTACATTCCTTCTTTTCTTTTCTTCATTACTGCCCTTCTTTGATCAAAATTCATTCTGTCTTATTTGTTAAGTCTTTACCATATTAAATTCAATTCTATTAAAATCATTTAATAGTTCCCCCTCATTCTACTCTGAGACAAAATTATCTAGGGCTCCTTCGTTTTCAAGTGGAGTTAGCAGAGAAATTAGGCCTGTATCCTGGAGACGATAAGCGGAAATTTGAGGTGAAATGAGGGTTTATGTTCCACAAAATATCAGAGCTTTAGAAAAGAATTTGGGAGTGACTGTCTTCCCTCTTCATAAGATACTACCCTCAGCAGAGAACGAGAGAAGAGGACCGAACACTCCAATAATTACAAAAATTGAGTTAAAAGTATATCTTAATATTCGAATTATCCTCCTCACCTGTTCGCCAAAACAACTCTCTTCCACCTTAACCTTAACGGTTGCCAACAAAACGGAATCAACAAAATAACCCTTGTTGACGTGAATCAAAGAAAATGTAAAGGTAATTATCCAAAAACAGGTCACCCCGGAGAAACAGACGCGGAATCAACATTGCCCTGGCGTGACCCTTGGGCTAGATGTTCAACACTACCCATGTTAGTCACCACCAATCTCAAACGTTTCTTAGTGACAGAGTTAAGGACCCGCGAGCGCTGGCACTTTCAATTAGCAGGGATACCTCTCAAAACAGCGATGTGAGCGTAAAATCCTTATATAAAGACAAATGGTTTTACGCGAAGAAAAGAAAAAGCAATTGAAAATTTGGTAAAAAACTTATAGAAGTTATTACACTTTCAAGAGAATACCCATGCATATTAACATATATGCCATGCATTATATAGCGTCTATATATATATATATATATATATATATATATATATATATATATACATGTGTGTGTGTGTAGAATTATTTAGTTTTATTATTTATATTAATTCATCGTAACTTATCTTAGGTAATAAATTGAATTGTATCTTTGCATCAACACACATATACATATATTATATCATGCCAATACATATATATATATATATATATATATATATATATATATATATATATATATACAATTATGCAGTTCTTTTCTTTCTTTTAAATTAAATCATTGTAACTTATCTTAAGTAATAAATCAAATTTTATTTCATTTTACTTTAATCACAGTGAATCTAATTTCATTTGCCACAAATGAACTTTAAATCCATGTCTTTAAATTTGGCTGAGCCCAGCAGGACCTGACCTGCAAAAAGAATCGATGAATGAGTGTTCATGTTAAAAATCAATACAATTTTAACACGAATTTCTCAACTGTTGTTAGTCGTAACAACGCAAGGAAGTAAAATAAAAATAAATGAAAATGAAACAAAAGAATAATAAATAAATAACGCTTAACGATTAGAAATACAATAACTTATTATAAATGTAAAGAAATGAAATAGAAGAAGAAAATGAACATTTAATTTTGAATAAATAACATGAAATAAAACGAAAGAATAATATAAGGTAGTAAAATGACATGAAAGTAAGCTAAATAAATAAATAAATGTGGTAAAATAAGTAAATCTTAATGAATATTTAAAATAAGAAATGTAAGTTTAAATAATGCTATAACAAACATTAAACAAATGTTTGATAAATACATAGATTGAAGTTTTCCAAAAATGTCACATATTTGCAATTAAGAATCTGGACCTATTGCTAATAGCTATTCAATTATCGTTTTTCCAAAACCCTAAAAAAATAGTCCTGTTTATATAGAAATTTTATTCACAAAAATAGAAATTAACTTATTCATACAAGGAAACAATTTATCTGACTACTTAGAAATTTGTTTGTACAAAATTTGAAATAAACTTATTCATATAAGAAATAATTTATAAATTTGTTTCAATTCTCGAAATGAAATTCATAGAAACGAAATAAAATCTGTTAACATAAAAATTCATAAATCACTTTACTGACAAAAGTTTATTCACAAAAACTAAAATAAACTTATTCATACATGGAAATAATTCATAAATCTGTTTATATAGAAGATTTATATTTAAAAATCAATTTAAAATTTCGAAATTAAATTCATAGAGTCTAAATTAAATGTATTCATATACAGCATTTAAAATGTTAAATAAAATAAATTCATAATACCATTTTCAAAAATAAATCTTATTAATCAAAGACTTGAACTCAGATTTTATACCTAATTTCAAAATTACTTGCATTCGTGAGACCTACAAGAAAGATCTAAATCATTTTTTCGTTCACACTAATCCTTATACAAAGTTTTGATACCCTGAAAAGTGACATTTGTTATCTCGAGATAAGAGAGAGTAGTGTCTTTTTGTACTTGGTTCGAGACACTACCGTGTCTCTTAATTTCGAAGCTTGTATTTAACTTCCTAAACAGAAAAGTATTGATCGATTTGTAGCATATTTAAATTATCCTGAGCAGTCCGATTTTGTAAATGTAACATAAAGGTATTTTCTCATTAATCTACTAATGTATTTTCATAGCATTACCTTAAATGTTAGTTAATTTCTGCAGCAAGAATGTGAACTTGAGACCCTACAAATGCTAGGCAGATACTTGGAATACTACACCATTTTTGATATAAGTAATGATACGTGTTATTAGAGATATAACTTATGAATTTTTTGAAGCTATTAGCGTTTCTTTACGACGACTAAAATACGTAAACATTTACAGTAATTTATAAAATATCGTTTATAACATTTTTAACACTAATTAAGAAATTAGTTGGTCTTTTAGCAAAATATGTACAATTTATTTATTTATTAAACATATAAATGTCAAATAAATCTTGAAATGTCATATTTTTATTGTAGCCAGAAAGTAACAAAACATACAAAATGCACCTAATTTTATTTGTATCCAATTTTGCCATGAAAACTAGGAAGGAAACAGGCTTTTGGAAAAGAAAATGACGAATATTTTTCGATTTAATTGATTAAATATTATTGATAATAAAAATTATTATTAAAATTGATAATACAAAATTACAGTAGTGATAATTATTGATACTAAATTATTATAATAGCAGTAATTATCATTATGTAAAAATAAAAAGTAAATAATAATTCTACCAATTACTATTATATGATTATTATTACCGTAATCATTACATAATAAATTAGCTACTCAAGTAGCTAGAACTTTGATTCTCTTAATTATATATTTTTATCTCGTAAAACATTATTTCGTTTTGATTAAGACTAAAGTACTAAAATGTCCTGTAAAACATCTTTTACAGGGCATTTTTCGGGAACAGTTATTAGAACGTTTTGTTGCGCGTAAATCATAGTTTTGCATGATTTGTAAACATACAGTTCAACCAACGCTTTTAAATTCACATTCCGTCGATTAGTAATTTGTTCAATATTTTTATAAACGCATTTATGCTTTTCACGGTGGAACAGGTTGCAACAGGAATTTGCAATAATTAATTTGCAGGAATTACAATAAACTTGTTCGACAAAACTGTTATTTCACTTCAAATTTATTATGTAGGGTCAAAAATATGCGAGCGTTTCGTAACGTGTTAATAAAGTTAAATAGTAAAACTTAAATAGTTAAACTTAAATTAATAGTAAAACTTAAAATTAAATAGTAAGACAAAAATTCATGCCATTTGATTAAAAATAGAGATTACTAAAATTTTTTTCAGATTCTTATTTTTAATTGCATACAGATTTAATATGTTTTTAGGACATTTTCATAACGGACTGAGAACACTAAAATATTTTTATTTGTTTGTTAAAAACTGTTTATTTTGCATTAACAAAAATATTTTTTCATGTGTATTATTTTTTATTTAAAAATGTATACTTTAAGGTATAATTTGTGTAAATTTTATTTAATTCCCAATTACACGGAGTTATGTGATAAATTCTTAACTGCTGAAGAAGGTTTTATTTGCTATAATATCACAGTCCCCATATGTTACAATTAAAATCTTGTCTAGATGTTGCAAAATATCCTTGTCATAGGACTTATGGATCGTGGGTGGGCAAGAAAGATTAAAAGAGAATACAAAAAACTATGAGATAAATTAGAATAAAATAAATGTATTTTAATAGAAAAAGAGAGTGTTTACAATCATAAATAATAAAAAAAATAGTATAATATAGTAAGAAAGTTAAGTTTGATTTCCGTTTCAAACCAAGAATCCACACTTACACGCATATATAATTTTGGATAATACTTTATTAATAAAAAAATAATAGGAATCTCAAACAATAATTTATCACGTGAATTACATATACTGAAACTAATTTGACGAATCAAATTTCCTTAACAAGAATTTTCCTAATGTCTAAATAATAAAAAGAGATTAAGATTTTAGTTTAAAAATACAATGTAACAGTAGCGGTAAGTCTAAGCTTCATGAATCCTAAAAAAAACTTATCCTTGCAAATTTAATTACAAATTCGAAAGATATTCAGACTGGTGTAAAAGGCCAGTAAAACTAATTTAACGATAATAAAATTACTTAAAATTTCATATAAAATGAAATGAACTCACCAGAGCAAAATTCTGTCTCCCGTTTTTATTAAAAAATTAACTCAACCGACAAAATTAAGTTCGGCACGCAACTGTACAGTTTACCCACTTGAAATTGCTAAACTATTCCACAATCAAAGTTTATTATTACAATTAAATTCTAAACTGAAGTTCAGCGCGTACCTTTCTATCCAACCAACGAGATAAAACCACCGAAATTGGAAAATTTGGTCTATTTATACCCTTCGACTCTAGAATATTCTACAACCTTCTCATTCTAACGAGTTTGCAATTCGTTAGGCAAAGTATAAATGTTTAAACTTATAGTGCCGACTTCTTAAGTCTTGGGAGCACTGGTCTCATGTTCTAGATTCTTCTTCTCTCCGGCGTCACACTCAAGCCGCGCTTTCCTGAGATTTCTGCCGTCTTCTTCCTCTCTCTCTCTCTGTATGCAAGTGCGAAACGTCTTCCGCTCTCGCTCCAAGTTAAACTTTCTCTTCAGCTTCCCAATACCGGCTTTAACATGCTAAGTGCCTTGGGTTTGGTGATTTTCTCAATTTCTTGTCCTCCGTTTAGTTTCGTGAAAATTTATTTTATATAATTAGATTCAAGTTATTTCTTTTTGCTCTTTACACAATTCCAGAATGCTTTTATTATAAAATTCTATATATTTTCCCTTTTCTTTTACTATTTAAATTAATTCTTTTACTTACATTCATTCCTTTTCTTAATTTAATTTTGGGCCTTTTCAATTTTCATTCATTTATTTAAACTTTAACTATTTAATTCAAATTTATAATGTCACATTACAACGGATAAAGTTATAATTTTTTCAATAAAATACTGCTAATAAATTTATTTGTAACCTTTATAATACTTTCAGTTTTACAAAATTCTTTTTAGGCAACATGCCTTTCATATAATATTATACAATCATACTATAAGTTTTACATTTCATTTACTATTGGCATTTCAGGGAGCCACTTCAAGAGTTTTGAATCACCTATGCTTCTGTAAAAAATATTCATCATTTTGAATTGATATAAAATGAACAATTAATTTTAGTTTTTAAAGTTTTAGTGCTACCACTTGCAATAACAAAATCGACTGTTCTTGTTTATTTCAACTCTGAATGAAAATTGTATTTTACAGAATAATAGTTTACAAGTGAAGAAATCGGCGAACACTGGTACTTTTACAGTTAATATAATAGAAATTTTATTATATAGAAAAATTCATTATTATTCAGAGCGGGAAATTTCAAAATTTAATTTTGGACATCAAGTACGTGGTCATTCAATGTTAGTTTTATGAGGAAATTAAACATGTCGAATTCGTCGAATTTATACTTACATAGTCGAAGCTGAAATTTATATACTACAGTTGGTAACACTGTTCATATTTGTATGATGAAAAGCTGTTGTCATAGTTGAATAATAACATTGTTGTTCAATCCAATGAGATATTTATAATGTAAAAATTAATTTATTAAATATGTTTGTTCGAAGAAAACTTAGCATAGTGAGCTTTTTGAAAAAAGTGATTCCAAAATATTAAAATATAATGATGTTATTTTTTTACAGAGAAACAAAATTTTGTCTAAGATAAACATTGTATGATAAACTATATCCGATAAATTCGATAATAAGAAAAATGCATCTTCTTTGCATTTATTTGTTTGTGGTAACAAACATTGTATGTGTGATTTATTGAATGGTAATCGGCAGCTAAACAATGTTACAACAGTTAATATGTCAACGTAATACTGCAAACGAGAATAACATATTAAAAAAAACACTGTGAATTATTTAATAGAATACAATCATCCTGAACAATTAAAAAACTGTGTTATTTATGAATTTGAGAGAATGTTCTGAAATTATCGCTGACAAAAATTATAGATGAAAAGACAAAGAAAATGGAATTAGTCTAAGCTTTTCAGAGAATTTTCTTTTATACAAAATTGATATTAGCAGCATTTCAATTAACGCATTTACTTGTTTTAAGTAAAATATTAAGAAAAAGAATATCGTTGTATGACGAGGAAAAAATGCTTTGAATGAAATATTAATAAAGCAAAATGGCACTTGTTTATCAAAATAAGTATAGTATCTTTTGACTACAATAATATTATATAGAAATGACAGGGAAATATTTTGAAATAAAATAATTTATTTCACAAATATTATTTCATAAAAAAATGCAGTCATTTTTTTTAACATACTTCAATTATATATGTCTTAGTTTTGCCTTATAGGCATAACATAATTATAATTTCTGAGAGACAACAGTTGGACATACAAAAATATTTATCAGACTTACAGAATGACAAATTACAAGTTATCTTTTATTTAAATTAATTTCCTGGAAATGTCTATTAAATTAGAACTTCGTTAAATCGAAGCTACGGTATCAGAATATTTTAAATTATATTTCAATTATTGCTAACTTGAATGCATAACGTTTATTAATATTTTGTAACAACCGGTTGTGATTACATGTTGACATCAACTATGACATGTATCAAACCAACACTCTCACTTTTGAAAAGTGACATATAGCAGATTAAATAAAATGTCATGTATAAATAGTTAAATGATTTACTATTAAGAGATCGAATATATTTTAGCAGATTAAAAGCAAGTATTGAATTACATAGGCAAGCAAAGGTAACGATATGTTTCAGATAGAGATATAGTCAGTAAATAGATACTTGATAGGGTGGATCCGCTATATACTTAACTATAAGATACATATGATGGACTGTTCAAGCCCAATATGACTTTCTTTTACGAATATATAAGCTATACATTAATATTTTAATGAATCCACCAGAAAATTCTCTTATTGTATCCTTATGTAACTAACTGTGGGTTGAGACTTTATTTTCTTCAAAAAAAATGTTATGGCATTGAATATATACGCGTGCTTAAACTACAAGTAACGGATCTCGCAAGCCCATTAACTGTATTTTCAGTAACTCATGAATGAAAAAATCTTGATATTTGAGAAGGTGAATCTTCAGATCGAGATTATTTAGTGGGAGAAGATATTAGCAATGACGAAGATACAAATTATAATTACAGTATATACGAAGATGTTCCTGCAACTCAAACTGTAAAATAGAATACTGTTTAAATCATTCGCAATGGTATTGAATGAAGTAAAGAATCACTTCAACAAACAAAGATATTACTATACAATATCATTCGTGTTGTATCAGAAACAAGGGAAAAAATGTGATACTGACACCATTAGATGCGTTTGATCTTTTTATAAGGAAACGAATGTCTGATGAAATCGTATATTATACCAATTTATATAGTCAACGTAACTGTAAAAATTGACATAATCTGACTGTTGATGAATTTAAAGTATTTCTAAGTACAATGTTTTATGTTGAAGTTGACAGATCTTGAAATGTGTCAATCATTTAATTTTTAAATAACTACAAATTATTAGGATTCGATGACAAAAGGAACCGTTACGTGTGTTTGCTGCCAAACAAACTAACTTCTATTAGATACATTTGGGAGTTATTTTTGAATCAGAGACGAAATAATATAATTCCAGAAATTGACTTTAGAATAGATGAACTATGTAGAGGTCGATTTGGTTCAACACAATATATTCTAAATAAGCCAACAAATACAACATAAAAATATTGTTAATATGTGATTTTGAATTTGCCATTGATGGTTTGGTTTACTTAGGAAAAAGAAACAGATGAACTAGCAAAAAAAAATGTTCGGATGCAAGTGGTAAATACTTATATAAAATTAGTATACAATTCTGGAAGAAATCTGACAGTAAACAATTGTTTACAAGTATACTTCTTGTTAAATTTTTATTAGACATATACATATTTGTTATTAACATATTGACAAAACATGTGTGTACTTCTGAAGGCACTAAAAGCAGGCAAATAGAACAATATTTTTAACAAAATTTACGATTACAGAAAATCGGACTTTAACTAATACTGTACCGAAGTAGAATAAGAACGTGATAGTACTAAATAGTATGCATCATGATGACAAGATTGGAAAGTACAAGAAGAAGGAACCTTATATAATTTGCCCTGCAATAAAAATAAATTTGGAGACGATCTGATGGATCAAATGATGGGAACATACAACTGTAAAAGATAAACGAAATATTGGCTAATTGCGTTTTTTTACACTATTGTTAATATGATTGTTCTAAATGCTTTTATTTTATACTGAAAAGAGTATTTGAAGTATTATGCGAATGAATCTTGCAGCAAAAAAATATGTTAAAAGAATTCACTTTATAATTAGTATTTCCTTACATGACTAAAATATAAAAAAACGTAAAGTTATCTAGCAATGTAAAAGAGAATATGCAAAAGTTCATTGTAATCGAAAATAAAGAAAAGAAAAATGTACGACTTCTGAAGAGAAAAAAAAGATACTTCTTATGTTCCACTTCAATAGATAGATAAAGTCAGTTTGTTTCTGCTAAACGTAAAAAAAGTTTATAAATAATATTCCTTGCTTATTTGCACTATTTGTCATAGTAGTTAATTTCTACGTAGTGAAAAACATTTATTGGGCATATACAGTTTAATTAATATTTTATATTTATTTCATTGACACTATGTTTGTAAAAATATAATAATTATATATTACACGAGGGTAGTCCCAGAAAAAGCCAAGCTAAATAATAAAACACAAAAATTTTGGGAAAAATTCATCTTTATTTCTCAATATAGTCTCCTTCTAGCTCAACACACTTTTCCCAGTGGAGCTCAATAGTTTCGATACCGCTCTTGTAGTA